>JACCPG010003277.1:0-13289 GCA_016069955.1 Drepana arcuata | reverse complement strand
ACTCTTATTAAAAAAATGATAATAAAACTACTACTTTTCATATTCGTGTATATTTAGACCTGGACTGTGTAATTATGTACCTAAAGTTGAACAACTGGGCTAAACCATTCATAGCGATTACCGAATGGTCTCGTAGCTCAGATGGCATTCGCTTCGTGATTTATCTTTATTTGTGGGATCGAGCGCTGACCCTAATATTATTTAGGGTGTAGCCTGAAAGATGGACTTGCAATAAACTCTTGCCCCGTACCAAGTCTCCATTAGATGCACAATACTTCAATATTAGTGTTTATGGCTTTGTATAAAATAGCATAAGACTGTAAACATTTAAGCATATAACTAGTCAATGGACTTGGTTAACACATTGGCATCGGTCTTTGGAGTGAACTCCACATTATTCTGTATTAGTCTGGGCTTAGTATAATGTAAATTATTGACCATACCGTCCTTACCCAGATGAATGGTAAGCGAAGGCATGTACATTTATCAAAATGTTTTCGTAACAAATAAGTCATGTTATAAACTTATGATTAATAATAATAAATATAGTTTCAGATGTTATCGTTTTATTTATTTGTACAAACGCAAAGTGCGATATACATACACAATTCATACTATATTAGCTTAAATTACTTTGAAAATCCTTGACATGTCGACACGAGTTAAATACAACCACAAAATATTTACGATAAGTTCAAATATCGTAAAAGAAATGAAGCACGTACAGATTATCTCAATACAACGTTTATTAACGTTGTTTTGGGGCGCAATGCTGCCGACAGTGAGAGAATATGATCATCAGATACGAGTGTTCTCGTTGACACACTGTCCCATTTGTGGGTCCATGAAGAAAATTAATTGCAAGTTCACAAGGCGATACACAATCATAGATACACACCACTTGTAACGTCGTTCTCCGACATGTTTAATTATTGACGTAGTAATGCACTCACTAGCACTCACAGCCACTGCATAAAATGGCCATTTATTTATGTTGATGATTTCCGTACTCATGATTGTGATAACTGTAGTTCAATATTTAGTATGTGACGTTCGATAAGTTTCTTAGTTTATTTAGTTCAAATTTAGAGTGGTCAACGACATTTATGTTGATCGACACATTGTTATCGTTGTTCCAATCTAGAGTGGTCACCGATATATCATCTATGTTGACCCAATCTTCTGTGGTCGTCGAAATATATTTTTTGAGTTAAATTTAAATTGAATATTGTGATACCAGGAATTTGTTAAATTACCCAACTCAAGGTATGAGCAGTGTCTATGAGCAAAGTACATAGATGTTGGAAGAACTTTTGAGGCAGGACTGTCGTATGGGGCGGAGTGCGTGCTATGTCTGGTGTTGGTTGGCGTGCGCGTGCGCGCCGAGGCGGGCGGGGTCCTGGCTGGGGTAGTGCAGCGCGGCCGTGGGCGCGGGCCCGGCGCCCCACCAGCCCCCGTAGTGGTGCAAGTTGAAGAAGTCGTTCGGCCGATTCGTCGGGGGAGGCATCTGCGACAAAGAGGCAGAATATAAATACATACACGGGCGGATAAAAATGGGGGCCTAACACATGACGCTTCCTGAACTTCCTGAACAAAGATCTATTAATATTGAGACGGATACGAATTAAATTATCAACTTATTTATAATTAGATTATTTTGGTAATGGTATAATGTAAATATTATATTTACCTGAGGTGGGAATGGATGCAGGTAAGCAGGAGGAGGGGGTAAAGTTCCAGGCAGGCCGGGAACTGGTTCCAATGCTGGTGGCATTTCATTCTTATCATTAACCCCTTGGCGCCCTGTAAGAAATAATTGGCATTAAGACAACTTCAACAAAATCAAAAACACATACTTGCAGTGCTTTTAATACCCTAGACAAAAGAGAACAATATTAATTATAAATTTTTCGATATTTCGATATTCTACAATTACTCATGCATACATACACAAATTATAATATCACGTAAAGTCCCTAATGGGGTAGGCAGAGATAGTCAATTCTTTCTAGCCTTATAAACCTCTTTCGCTTCGTCCACAATCATACATGCCCGCTGGTTTCAAGGTCTTCCTATCTCAAGGGATGGGAATGTCAAGAGTACTTGTTTACTCCTGTTGGATCCATCCAGTGTCTGAGCAATTTGATCTACAAAGATTGAATGTGGTGTTCGTCTGCCTCTTATAGCACACACTTTCCTTGCCTTGGATATCCACATACTTACAATATCAAAAGTGAAGTTTCTGTATTATTGCTTACCTTGCGATTTGCCCCACTTGATTGTAAGCCTTTTCCCACCAAGAACAAGCCTGTTAAAAGTCTTCTCTGCTGCATGTTCTGCAGCACTTCTTGTTGTATACTGGACAAAGGCACATTGTGCTCTAGGCACTAATGTTAGAGACCTGGAGGAAAAAATATGCACAAGTGAGAGAAGAATTTACAAAATTCCAAGTATTCAAATTTCAATTCAATCTCAGTAAATTCCTCTTTAATCTTTAAATATTATCAAACTCATATGTAGCTATGTAAAGTAAATGTAATAGTAAATTGTATAGCAATGTTTTAATATACCTAATATATTTTATATTGTTGATCTTCCAAGAAAGAAAAAAGAGGCGTGATTGTATATATGTATGTATACATGTAGGGTCTTTCAAAGGATCCTCAGAATTTTGCTGGCAGGGTGTTAACATGCTTTTAACCAAGAATTAGATTTTACGAAGATTTGAAGAAAAGTCAAGGATTTGCTGTGTTCACATATTACCTTCAAGCAATACATACCTTATCTCCCCATACTGGTAGAATTGTCCTTTGAGTTCGTCTTCAGTGATATTATCAGGCAAATTACCCACATACAGTGTGGTGACAGTCCTATCTTCAGGTGGTGGTAGAGCGGGCATAGCAGCCGCACGCCGCATCAACTTCTCAGCTACAGGGTCGTTAACACCATAGTACCTTAAATACAACACAACAATAAGATTCTGTATATGTGAAATTTTTACCATTATTGTAAGTTAGTTTTACCAGCATAAAAGTGGTTTTTTCTAGCATTTATTTGTTAATCCACCTATTATTCTCTACTCCCACCCCATTGAGTAGTTTTTGTGTTTTCATACACTTTGTGTAACTGCATTTTGTGTAACTAACACATCTATAATATTAGTAGGATAAGTAACAAATTAATCTGGGTAAATTTGCACATTTGCAAGTATTGTAAAATAAAACTAAATGAATGCTCCAACTATCTCACCTATCCTTGATGTTCTGGTCTGCCAAAGGATCATCAGGATCAGTAGGCTTCTCGTGCCTATAAGGACACTCTTCCCCTCTTCTACATTCTCCTTTAACCCAGAATGAGCAGACATGGGGTCTGTTACGCTTGTAATAAGGTGCAGTTCTTGCTAATCGCAGTAAAAGATCATTTGCTCCCTTTGACTTGAGAGCAGAGTTGCTCGGTTGTGTAGCATCAAACTTAGACATTTGGCTATCTAGATTTTGTATATAATACTCCTTATTAACTTCATTGCGAGGAAGGTCATCTTGTATTTTGAGAGCAGCATCTCGCACTTGAATTGGGAGGCCATATTCAAGATCTAAGAGGCAGGTTTGACACACATTCTTCAGCTTAGAACAAGTCTGGCATACTTCAGTTTTCTTGAAACGCATCCTAGCCCCGGGACACCATCGGAAAACGGTAAATGGACGAGCACATATCTTACATTCTTTCCCATATTTTTCTTTGGTCTGAAAAACAATAAACGTAGTACATAGTTGATAGGTCACTCATAATTG
This sequence comes from Drepana arcuata, assembly GCA_016069955.1. Taxonomy (NCBI): domain Eukaryota; kingdom Metazoa; phylum Arthropoda; class Insecta; order Lepidoptera; family Drepanidae; genus Drepana; species Drepana arcuata. Next base: position 9,498 of record JACCPG010003277.1, on the reverse strand, counting down.
TGCAAGTAAAATAAGAATATGTGGAAATACGCATTACCATCCGAATATAGGGGTTATCTCCGAGACAGGTTTGACACAAAATTGGAAAGTCCTGTAAATGAAATAGACGTGTTAAATATTATATTTTATGTCATTCAAATAACATATACACTAAACTCTAGATGTTATATTATTATTGTCGTAACTACTTACTGCATCTTCCCAATTCTGACGATTGTACGTGTTAGTGGTCTTAGATACAGCCATTGCTTAGAAAGTCTTATCCAAGGACATGAACTCAAAAAAACTAATTTGATAGATTAGATACTCAAATACTTCGGGAACGATATGGATGTGAATATTAACAAAACTATCAACGATATTTCAAAGAAATTGTTAATTGCAACAGCATTTTATGCAACGAATTTACTCTGTAGAACGTCAGTCAAGTCTGACTGACTGACACAAAGACGCTTGGTTGGGGGTGACGCTCGGCGCCATAGATGATAAAATAAGCCAATAAATTAATTTTATCTTTGTCCCAAATTACACCTGTAACGGCTCATTTGAAAGCCACATTTCATGAATCTATGTTATGCTATCGCAATGAGCAAAATCCATAAAAGGGCAGTAAAAGTATGCAGAAAATATTATTTTTATTTTAGTACCTTTCTATCACCGTATAGCATTGTACGTTCGTAAAGGAAAGATTTTATTTAATTTAATGTCTTGTATCAAATTAACACAGTTCTACAAGAAAGCTGTATAAACTTCTATTCAGAACAAGAGAACAATGATAAGAAACCTTAAAGGCCTAAAAGGCCTAGAAATTGTGTATCGAAAAACAAAAATTTATTTATATCCGATGCCGAATTCGTCGAACAATTGATATTATATCTTTGTAATTGGATTTTTGAGTCTTCTGTAACTTAATCGGTTTATTTCTTTTGGAGAGGACCTGAAGAGGTATAGGTATTGAAAGGTGTACTATATCATTTTACCCAGTAAAAAACTAGTATTCCATATATAAATATATACAAAAAAAAACAATGTCAAGCTGTCAAGCAAACGTCAAAACACGAAACACCAAACAAATTGAACAATTTATAATATTTTAGATTTGATGAAATCAATGTAATATAAGATTCAGTGTATTTCTATTTAAGATCGTGAAAACATAGTCTAAACTATGTCGATAACGACATTGGTACGCTCCTTTGAACATACGATAAAAAACAGCCGGTCTATAGGTTAACTTAACGTTTTTTGTTTTAGTATTATTTACAATTGAAGAAAGAAAACGCTCACGAGGACTCTATCTGGTGCTGTGGCTGGAGTCGGATAAGTAATGAGAAACCTAAGGACAGCGAAAATCCAGAGAATAATGAAATCACTGAGTTAGTTTTTGTACATATACTAAAAGGGCGGTTACAATCCAGTACATGCATCCAACCTTTCGATTGTAAACAATTATATTATCTGTGTTTACAATTCAGATGGATATTCAGATGGATATTGATGGATGGATATTCAGATGGATGCAGTTTTGGCCTTATGTTCATTAGAGTTGCTATGGTATGCAAATATTAAGACTGATGGTCGTCTGTCTAGTGGCTAGAGCTTCCGATTGCGAAACTTGAGGTCGCAGGCTTGATTCCCGCTGAGAGCCCTTAGTCCTAGTGTATCTATAGACTGCATCCATCCAAGTCTAAAGTTTCGAATAGATTGAGTCCTATGTATTTATGTATCAATCTATCTATATAAGTAAATATATCATTGGCAAGTTTCCATAACACAATAACCGCTTAATTAGCGGCTAGGTGAATTTGTGTGGAATAGTCACAAGGTTTATACTAGCATATTCCTTATGGAATTCTGGACTCCCTTCTCACTTCAGGGATTATAGTAAAATGCTATTTGTCAGTAATCCCTGAACACTGCATGTATACAGTTTGATGCAATCATTGGTATTGCAGTTAATATAGTCATCATATTAGGTTGACCAACAAGTGGGTTAGTTTGTGCACATTACATACACATTATTTAAACATAAGGGCATTCTAATCTCTTATATCATATAAATAATTCCAGGGATTTGGAGCCCTCAAGCACAGAGAGTTCAGAGAACTACATCATCACTGGGGGTCTGGATGACTTAATCAAAGTGTGGCAGCTGGATAATGGGAAACTAGAGATGAGACATCAGTTAGAGGGCCATTTTCTAGGCGTTATCTCTGTTGCAGTCAGTCCTGATGGAAAGAGTAAGTTAATTAAGTATTATTAAAATGTAATATATAATTATTATACTAATTATGAGGATTTTTTTTTGTAGCTTTAGCAAGCAGTTCTCAAGACTCATCCCTAATTCTGTGGGATATAGCATCTGGAGAAAAGTTGAAGACTATGGAAACTGGTCCCACGGATGTATGGACTCTAGACTTCTCACCAGATGGCAAGCATTTGATATCAGGGAGCAGTGCTGGAAAAATATTGATCTTCAGTGTTGAGAGTGGCAAACAAGAACAGACTTTGGATACTAGGGGAAAATTCACACTGAGTGTTGCTTATGTAAGTTATTGTAAAGTAAGGCACCCAGAAGGGTTCCTGAAGGGGTAGTTAGAGTTAATAATACCCTCCTTACACCAGAGAAAGTGCCTTTAATCACATAATTATGATGTGCTGTCTTGTCAGGTAACAAGCCCATTGCCATCTCTATAGCTAGACTAATTATCTTAATTTTTACACCATAAAAAAAAAGTATGAGAAAGACAATGCAGAATAAGGGCCTTGTGAAATTGTATATACAACTAGCTGTACCATGCATTTTTATCTGCTTAAAATATAATTTCAAAGGTAGATTTTATTTCTTAGTAGCATTACTTTCACTGAAATAAAACATCCTATTTGTTATGTATAATATAATAATAAATAATATAATATATCCTCACGCCCACAAGGGTCCCCGAAGGGGTAGGCAGAGGTGTATAGGTAATACCCACACACCCACTTTCCGCCAGAGGTATATTAGTTATGTATACAGCTAATAATTCTATATCTGTTCCAAATTTCATCCAATTCTGTTCACTATTTTTTTTGTACAGATAGTGTAATCCACCAAGACGCGCCTCACTAATTTCTAGTTGAGGGTGTCGCGGGATATGCGGAGTATGACGAGTCTATTAATTGTAGTGTGTATGTGCGCTCATAGGTAATCAGTGTGTACTGATAATACTCAACATTAGTGGAAGGTTGCACACTTACACTATAAACTATAGGGAAAAATAGTGGGGCGCATCTTTGTGGATGGCACTATCTATTAAAGAATTGAGCAGACATCCTCACACACTTTCATATTTTATATTAGTAGAATTGTGAATATTAAGAAATAACTTTTATATGTTTCAGAGTCCTGATGGCAAGTACATAGCCAGTGGTGCCTTGGATGGCATAATAAACATCTTTGATGTAGCTCAAGGGAAGCTGGTACACACATTAGAGGGCCATGCTATGCCAATTCGCAGTTTATGCTTCTCACCAGACTCACAGCTGTTGCTGACTGCTTCTGATGATGGCCACATGAAGCTGTATGATGTGTAAGGCAAACTATGCTTTATAATAATGTAATTGCCTTTATTTTATGCCAAATGGTCGGTATTAGATCTTATAACATCCACATTATGCCATTTATGTTCTGCAGGGTCGGCAGCGCGCATGCAATACCCCTGGTGGTGTACCACCCTTGTGGTATAAAAGGAAAATAAAATTTTGGTGCCAACAATCTTGTTGGCTAGTCTATTGCTATCCCTCAAACAACAATTTCACACAGGACACTGATGTTCTACTCATACCTATGGAGGTTTCATCACAATGTATTCATGCACTGTAAAGCTTCCTGTGTGACTAATCACTGTATTTAACATAAGAAAAACTCATTAATGCAGTTGGGGTTCAAACTTGCAATCTTTATGTTGCATGCAAGTCCTTGAACCACTACACCACTCTGCCACCATTGCTCAATAACACAGCTGTATAAGTAACACTTTTATTTTCAGAGTACATGCCAACTTGGCTGGTACATTGTCAGGGCATGCGTCTTGGGTACTTTCAGTCGCTTTTTCCCCGGATGGAAAGCGGTTCGTATCAGGCAGCGCAGACCGGACCGTACGCGTCTGGGACTTAGATAGTATGCAGTGCCAAAATGTGTTCAAAGAACATAATGATCAGGTACATTATTCCAGAGATTGCTTAATACAGTATAGACTATTCATTAATGTAGATGAAGAGAAAGAGGTATGTCAGCACAGAGAGAACTGGTACACGACTCTCTATGCCTACCCCATGAGGATTGATGTTGATATGAATGGTTCATAAAAATTGTTATACAAACATAAAGCCTTAAAAATTATTAAATTTTATTTTTCCAGGTGTGGGGTGTGAAGTTCAATGCAGAGAGTAATAAGATTGTGTCTGTATCAGAAGATAAAAGTATAAACATCTATGACTGTCCACTATAATGTGTTTTAAATTAATATTAAACTTGTATCATATAAAATTAACAATTCTCGTTTTGCTTTATGTGCCATTGACCACTTAGCCCTAGTGCTCCGAATTAGATGTGTTAATAGTTTTGAGTTTTCGAGGTTTAATAGCCACATTAAGCAAATCTTTATCTGCTGTCAGAAAATACTTAGTTCATAGCATATCAGCATTTATTAAAAAAAATGTTTTAAGTACAAAACATAAATTGGCTGGTTCTTATTGACGGAACGCTTATTCAGATAACTTTGCGATTTTATTCAACCCCGAAATGTTGTTAATACGAAATAATTTAACAAATGAGAGTGCTATTAACACCGCAAATTCGAGAAGTACCTATATAAAATCCTATTATATTTACATGTATGAAGAAAATGATGAATGTGGAAAACGTCTGTAAGAGATACTTCTCGTGGTGCTCTTCTACTCTCTTTGCTAACCCCGTGAGGGAAATGCATACCGTATGTATGTACAGAGAGAACTGGCGCTCTACACACTCTGCCTACTCCGTTAGGGACTCGGCGTGATGATATGTATGTATGTATGTACAGACGTTTGATATTTTAATAATAACATTAAGAAGAGTAATAAAGAATGGGTTCATGTTGGCGTTGATGGGCAGTAGAAGTCTGAGCATGGATGCTCACAGCTGTCCATAACGCGATATTGGTGCCTATTTTATTGTATAGTAGCGAATCCTGGGTAAGGAGTAACGATCTTAGATCGAATCCGAGACCCTCGTGGGAGTCATTGTAAATATGAAGAAAGGCATGGTTTGGACCTATAGAAAGGATGAGTGAAGAATAATTGACGAAACATATACAAAGCTAAAGTGTGTGCAAGAGGAGATAAATTTGAATGGACACTCAAAGACAGGAACGTCAAGAGTCTCGAAACCTGCGAGAATGTATGAAGAGACTGATGAATGTGGACGAAGCGAAAGAGGTATGCAAGTTTAGAGAGAACACCGTTAGGATTGACGTGATGACATGTACATGTATGCAAGAAAAAAGTCAAAATTATTTATGGCTGAAAGACGAGTATCCATGTCATGAACATTTCGATAAAAAAAAGGAAAATAACAGCCCTGTCAACGACCAACGTACTTATCAACCCAACTTAAAAACAATAACAAACTAAGTCCAATTTTCCAAAGATTATTGTATTTATTGAATCTATTTAAATCTCACTTGTTGCACGTAGCTTGAATGATTGAATTGTTGTTCATAATTCATATATAATGGCAGCCGCCAATGCTGTAAGTACATACCTGTTTATTAATATAATTAGACATTTTATGATAAAAGTAATGTGTATTTACCTTTTTTCTAACAGTATTCGGTATTAATGAAAAGAGAAAACGCCCACGATCTTCCAATTTATTGTTGCGCATGGATTAAATCCAATACTGCTGGCGATTCAAAGTAAGTTTTGTCTGTAGGGTTACAACGTTCTACTATCTACATTATTATAATTAAAAATATTTATGATTTCTTTCAAGTTCAAGAGTCAATATCCCTTAAGGTAGATCAAAAAACCAGTACCCCAATATGTCAACTATGAGTTTTGCATCGTTGTTTTGTTTGTCTCAGCTAAATTTGTAGGCATTGTAACTTCTCTTACCATATGGCAGGTCTTGTATGTAATTTTATGCAGTGTGATTATGAATATCATTATTAGCTCATGGAGTTAGGAGCGTCAAGAGTACTCGAATCCGGCGAGCATGTATGAATTGACAGTGCAAACCTCAATGCAAAAGCTGAGGCTACTGGTGTCCTAAAAGTAGCTGTTAACCAGCTTGCATGATTGCCGTCCGTATGATAGGCATATGAATATATGATCTATACATAAACTTGATCCAATTAATTGGACACCTAAGGACAGGAACGTCAAGAGTAGTTGAAACTGACAAGCATGAATGAAGTGACTTATGAATGTGGAGGAAGTGAAAGAGGTATGTAAGTCTGAGACTAATGAATAGGGACAAACTGAAAGAGGTATGTAAGTCTAGTAGAGAGAACTGTCACTTTATTCTCTCTGCCTACCCTATCAGGGACTCTGCATGATGATATGTATGTATGTATTCATAAATAATACACACCACAACTTTACTGTTGAAGAAATATTATGAGCAAACTACCTTAACTTTAAGATAAAATTTACATACATACATATATACATATCATCACGCCGAGTCCCTAACGGGGTAGGCAGAGAGTATAGAGCGCCAGTTCTCTCTAGACTTACATACCTCTTTCGCTTTTCTTTACATATATGTAAAGTAGTACTTCAGAGACCTATTATCTGTTAAATTGGTAGCTATATGCATATCTGTTGAATAGGGGGTATTACTACACTTAATAGGCATGAAAATTCTTCATCTTCAAGAAAAGCAGTGACATTTATGTCAATGTTTGTTTTAGGAACAACTTGAAAGATATAATTGTGACAGGTGGAATGGATAGTCTGATAAAAATTTGGTCATTGGCGAATAATCAATTGGAGCTTGTGCAGACCTTGAAAGGCCACACCATGGCTGTAGTGTCTGTAGCAATCAGTCCTGATGGATTTAGTAGGTGTTTTGATGTTTATTCATAATAATAAAAGCTTTTTAGTTGAACAAAAAATATTAGTTTATGATAGAGCTAAAATTTTTGGAAATAATTAATTCTATACTTATAATATTCTTCGATCTTTGTATGTCATAATTTTATATGATTTATTCTCAACTTGTAAACATACATATAGTTTGGATGATGATGCTTGCTTTGCTAAGTGCCATCCACAGAATACATTTAGTGACGTCATTAAGAATCCAATATGGCGGGCGGCCTAAGATGACGGATTGATTTTTCTTGTGCATCCTGTAATATGGGTATCAAATGAAAGGGTTTGCCCAGAACAATATGAACAATAAAACTTCAGTCTAACGGTTAGACTTTACCCTCAATATTGGAGACCGCCCAAGATGCGGTAATTTTTAAGCATTCCCATAGTATGGGTATCATGTCTGCTTTTTTTTAATAACTTTTTTAGACATTAGTTTATAGTTAGCTTTTACAATTAAAGAAATTATAATCCTTATCCGTTGTAGCTCTAGCCAGCTCATCGTTGGAGTCTTCCCTGGTTATCTGGGATATGACTGGTTACCAGAAGGTCCATGAGATAAAGACCCGCTCTGTGGACGTCTGGAAGGTGGTATTCTCCCCAGACGGTACGCAAGTTGCTACTGGGGGTCTCGGAGGGACAGTTTTAGTCTATGGCATTGAAAAGGGGGTCACAGAAAATGTTCTGGAGACTAGAGGAAAGTATGCCTTGAGTATTGCTTGGGTAAGTATCCAAAAGTTGATTGTCATTAAGTCGTAAGCGCAAATTAGCGTACATAACATTTAGTTTAACACTAGTTTAAGCTCAATTTTGGATCCGAGACCTACAAGATGTTTCATGAACCATGTTTCATGATGAAGAAGTGTGTGTGTACACTCTCCGAGCAATTGAGTTTTTGGCGATTAATTATTAGTTAACAAGTAAAATTACTACTATGCTAATTATTATGCATGTGGTGTTCACCTTTAAGTATTTGTACATTTAGTTTACATCTACGTCGATCTAATTGTTTATGTATGTATTCATGTTACAATTATTGTAACTTACTGTAAATTGGCATCAGAGGGATTTGTCCTATGATGCTGTCAGCACAGTATAACTCTCCGAACATAGAGTGGCAGCGCGCGAGTGATACTTCGGTATCATTAGCATAAATATGCTACGGTAACCGTTTCCCATCAGGTGGGCTGTATGCTTGTTTGGTACTCTTGTAGAATAAAAAAAAATTTTGGTGAAAAAGTTTAATCCATACCCTGCAGATGACTGCTTTACATCACATAACTCAATTCCCAGAGCACCGATGGCAAATATATAGCGACCGGGACGGTGGACGGTGTGGTGATAATTGTCGACGTGAAGCACGAGAAGGTTCTGCACAGTATAGATGCGCACGCGCACCCCGTACGTAGCGTCGCCTTCTCGCCCAATGCCAAGTTGATTGCCTCCACTTCCATTGATGGGAAGCTCAAGATATTTGATGTGTGAGTGTTCAGTTTACTTTACAACTATTGCAGGTAGTCCCGATATGAGGCTGAATACGGAAGTGGAGAAAGGTAAATAAACTACAGAATAATGCAGATAAAAAACCCATAAATAGACATTTATAGTTAGACTAGCGTAAAGTTTGATTTCTATGGTATATTGTTCGAGAATAAAACATAATCTATTTGTTAATAATATAGATAATCTATCTTTGTGCCAAATTTAATCTAATTCCGTTTGAACAACTTTACCTGGCTGTAACGTGATTCCTCGTTAAAGGGCTATCAAACACCAAAACCTTAATTTAAAAATTCAACCAATAATTTTCGATTTCAACCAAACAAACAAATTCCTCAATTCTATAATTAGCGATTATAGTCTATTAGTTTTCTGTTATAGTATGTTTTATTATAGTCCCTTGAATAAATATTCTGTTTGTAATGTTAAACGTTGGGGTCAGCGCGAGCGCCAGCCTGCAGCACACGTTGGACCACAAGTGCTGGGCGGTGGCCGTGACCTTCTCCGGCGACGGGCTGCGTCTGGCCACGGGGGCCGCCGACGGCTCCGTGCGCGTCATACTGGTGGAGGACTACTCCGTCCAACACATCTTCCGCGAGCACACCGAAATAGTAACTATCTTGCTTTGCTTAAAGACTAAATCATTCATACACTGCTTCTATCCAGCAAAGTCGGTTTGTTTCTAACTTCGCACGCGTCATTAATAAATTAATTATTATTATGATAAAGGTATTAAGAATGTAAGGGCGATTTAGACCTCATAAATAGTTTCTGAAAAATAAAACCATGTTTAGAAGTGAGTATTTTAATTATGTTATCTTTGGAGCTATTTGTTCTATAGGGTATTCACAATACCCGATAAATTATAGACGATAA
>JACCPG010003275.1:0-19661 GCA_016069955.1 Drepana arcuata | reverse complement strand
AAGGCGTGAGGATATTATTATTTTTTTTTTTTTCTTATATGTTTTTATTTTTTTTCTCCCATTTTGAAGGGGGTAATATAGCTGACACACGGGCCTTAACCAAGTGTGGCAGATTTTTATTTAAATATATACATGTATATACGGGTAATATTTATAAATATATTACTTATAAGGATGATGTTGAGGATGATAGAAATTTACGTGTGAGACGACACGTATTTAGTATTGCAGCTTTTTGTAGGAGTGTGAGAGTGGACTTGGGCATCTGTAGCGTGTTGAGGTGTGTCTGCAGTGTGTTTGGGACGACGCCGGTAGTGGATATCACTATCGGTAATATTCTAACTGTGTCTATTTGCCACTGTCTTTTGATTTCTATGGATAAGTCTATGTATTTGGACATTTTCTCTGTGTGTGTTGTAATAATATTGTGGGTGTTACATACAGCTATGTCTACTATGGATACAGTTTTATTTGTTTTGTCTAATATTGTGATATCTGGTCTATTATAATGTATTGTCTTGTCAGTGATTATTGTCCTATCCCAATAAACTTTATATCGGTCATTTTCTTTATTATTATTATTATTATCTATACTATTATGACTATTATATTTAATTATATATAAGCGAAAGAGGTATGTAAGTCATGAGAGAACTGGCGTTATATACTCCCTGCCTACCCCGTTAGGGACTCGGCTATATCGGAACATATGTATACATTCAATTAATAATATTATTGCAGTCGTGGTCGAGTGGTGCAAGTAGTTGCCTGCAACACAAAGATTACCGATTCGGAACCCGACTGTACCGTAAGTTGTCCCGAACTTAAGTACAGTGATTACCGTCTGACGACCGTCTGGTCTAGTGGTTAGAGCTCCTGGCTGCGAAACTTGGGGTTCGAATCCCGCTGAGGGCAGATATTTGTGTGATGAACACGAATATGTGTACCTTAGTCTTGGATGTCCTATGTATTTAAGTATATATCTATCTATATAAGTAAATATATCGTTGTCTAGTTACCATAACACAAGCTTTGCTTAATTTGGTACTAGGTCAATTCGTGTGGAATTGTCCCAGGTATTTATTATTATTATTAGTCACACCACGAGCTTTACAGAGAAGAAAAACGTCGGAAGGAAGTTTTCTTCCACATGTTTAAGAAACATTTAATGTAAAGTCGTGTTTGAGTAACAGCGATGGTCTCCCCATCAGTCACGTTGGCATTTAATATACATGTCTGGCGGAAAGTGTGTGGGTACTACCCATACACTTCTACCTACCATTTCGGGGACCCATGTAGGAAGGCGTGGGGATATATTTTTATATCATAATAATATAATATAATATTATATATTTTTATATCAGTTATTGTAATATTGATTATAAAGTAATTTATTTATTTATTTATTTATTTAAGGTCACTTACACAGTAGACACTAAAAATAACAACTAGATGTTAAATATTAGTTGAATGCCACTACACTTACAAGCGGCGACAGCATGCACACAAACTAATAAGGAGCACAGAAAAATAAAATAAAATAAAAATAGCATTTGTAGAAGTTTTAGTATATTAGTTGTAGGAGTAATTTTTTTAAACGCGTAATATTTTAAATACTTTATAATTTGTGAGTGAGGTACTTAAAATCCACAAATTGAAGTCGTCTTTCAAAACTGCTAGCAAAATACACATCAGGTCTCTCAATGTCAACTTGGTAACGCTTAAGCTGATTATCATTGCAAGCATCGGCTACTACCCAATTGAGCGATTAATCAAACTTAGCGCAAGTGAAACCCGAGGATTATCTAGTATGTGAACAGAATCGTTGTGTACCGCGGGGCACAAAGTAAAGTAATTGTCTTGTTTTATCTGCTTAAAAGAGGATATTAAACAACTGAGGAGGGGAGTTATTTCGCCGTATTACTTCAGGCAGTTTTTACCAGAATTTAAAAAAAAATATAAAAAAGGTTTATATTATTAAGAAAACCTCATTTTTATAGACCTGAGTTTACCTCACTACACATAATAATAATTGCCTTGAAATGCCTTACATTCGTGTATCTGTGTATGTGTATATATGTGTGTGTGTGTACACTTACAAATTTTTTTATATTCTTTATAATATGTTCCTAGTTTCTTAGTTTTTTATTTCCATTCTTTATATTTTTAAGCTTTTTTACTTAATTCTTGTAGTAGTTGTGGTTACCTGTAATTGGGTGGACACTTATGTAAGTTTTATTATGGCATATTCTGTTAATATTAAGGTGTTCTTACTTGTTGGTGATCCAAATAAATAAATAAATAAATTATATTCTTTATTGTATACACGCACATCTATAAAAACAAACAGTATGACAAAAAGACAGAGAATAACATGTAATAGGCACAATAGACGGCCTTATCGCAAAAGCGATCTCTTCCAGGCAACCAAGTGAAGAGAGAAAAGAAATAGAGAAAGAATAATTTACATTTAAATTTACAATTTACAATTAAAATTACATGAAATTAAAAAAATATATATACTACCTATTTCGTGTAATTTTTTTTTATGGGATTGTATTTAAAATTAATTCCGAATAAAACAAAGTAACATACCAATCAGTCTCAGGCAAAAACTTCAAACTTCACAAAAAGTAAGAAAATACAACATTCCAAAAGTCACATTTGTATCACTGCCACAAACTCGATACGTGTGCTAAGTTCGCGATTCTCGCTTGGGCGGCAGTTGGGCGGCGCCCTGTGGTGCGGAGGCAGTATCGGCACCGACTGAAGCCTGAATCTCTGAAAACTGAACGAACGAAATGCACACGCGCAGAAGGGGGTGTGTTTCTAATTGTTTTTAGTTTTTACTTTTACAGGAGTTAAATTTATGGTCGGATTTATTTAGAGCAACTTATTTTCCTGTGATTCTTTTCGTATGGAGACGCATATTTTGTATCATTTCGTCGCTGTGGCTACATTTAAATAGTTATTAATTTATTACTATTTCAAAATACTGCTTTTTCAAACACACGGCTATATTCTCTTATTGTGTATTTATTTGTAGATGGTTTTTAAGTGAACTTATCAGGTAGAGAGAACTCATAGACAATTCAGACTTCATGTCTATTCTAGAGCTGCCTGAAGGATAAGCCCCAGTAGCACCCTTCCACGGAACTGATCAAGGACCAAACTTATGACGATGATGGTGATGTTAGCCTGGTACATCCCACTGCTGGGCAAAAACCCCCCCATGATTTCCAAGTGTTAGTTTGTATCCAATGCTAATGTTGGCCAATCCACAGATATGTTGTCCAGGTCTTGTCGCCATCTCCTTCGTGGTCTACCTCGCCGGCGTCTAGTTGTCAGGTCGCCATTCCGTGGTGATTTTGGCCCAACGATCGGCTGGCATGCGGCAGATATGACCGGGCCATTCCCACTTCAGTTTGGTGGTCTTAACAGCTACGTCTGTGATTTTGGTTCAGGAACGAACTTATAAAAAAATATAATTTTGAAGAGAATATAAATAGACAATGCTGAAAGTGCTAAACGGGTAAACATCGAAAGCAAACCAGTCCACATTATGCTGATTAAAAGTGGCATAAAAGTCGGTTTTTGAAAACTTCAAAAATATAATTCAATCGTTAAAGCCGTAAAGTTTTATCAGTTGAAGAATATCCCACTGAAACGTACACGTTTTAACATTATTTAAATTTAAAATGTCTTTCGGATGATATGCAAAAGAGGTGGGGGTTCTGTAAATTTTTATGAGATTAGTTCGCATAAATAATTCATTTTTCGAAGGGGACCGGACCGCCCTTACAGGCATTAAAAACGCTAAGCAATATATTTTAACGTTTTGGACTGAACTAATGGTATAAAATATTCATTGCTGTTTAAATGTTTTTAATCGATTTTAAAGAATGATATTCACCGACCTCACGGGTTAGGAGAAAGCGTAGAGTGCCAGTTCTCTCTAGACTGACTTCTTTCGCTTCATCCACATCCGTAAATCTCTTCATACATGCTCAACGGATTCAGGTACTCTCGATGTTTACATCCTTGCGTGTCATTAGCAAAAATTCCAAAGTTTTGTATTGTTTTTAATGACAGCTTTTAACTATACAAAAGGTAATTAAATTATTTTCTGAGGTATCTTATTAATAAAGCGAATAGCATTCCCGACAAATAGCAACGTATTTTTAGTTAATAAATAGTTTTGTGTAATCCAGCTGTTTTTGATGTGATGTGTATGAAAGGTTGTTGTCTCGAAAATAACCTATTTTTTTTTAAGTAAAGTGGCGGAAAGTGGGTATTTGGGTATTACCTATACACCTGCCTACCCCTTCGGGGACCCTTATGGGAAGGCGTGAGGATATATTATTATTTAAGTAATATAGCAAGTATAAGAGCCTTGTAGTCGTACTAATTGATTAATAAATAATAATAATAATGGTGCATATTAAAACCAATCTCAACCCGTGTCTTTTCCAAGGCTTCCACGCAGGCACTTTATGAACAATTCACCTGTACCTATCATAGCTAAGAGGCTGGGCGTCAGCCGCCATATTCACGCACTTACGTATTCTCAATAGGGTTCCCGAAGGAGTGAAAAGGCAAAGGTATAACAATACCCACATTTCTCTTAAGATACTTAAGCTCCCTGGCGCTTGACGGCGGTAAGTGTCTCGTGTCAATGCCGGCGTTATAGTGAAAGGCTTCGTATTTGTATAGGAGTTACATACATACCATCACGCTTGAGTCCCTAACGGGGTAGCAAAGAGAATAGACCGCCAGTTCTCACATTCATCAGTCTCTTCAAACGGTGCTCGCCGGTTTTGGGTACTCTTAACGTTCCCGTCCTTGAGCGTCCGATCGATTTAATAATATAGGGAGTCTTCACTCATCCTTTCTATATGTACGCAGTTAGAACAATAATATTGATAACAACAATTAACAATATTTACAAAGAACAGTTGAAATTAACTACTTAGGTACAGATAAAATATTTGTCCCAAATCGGTATCCCGAGGCAACGTGCCAAGAAGACTAGCAGCAGCATTGCCACACTGGATAGCAATGCTGATTCACTGAGCGAGATATGTTCCAGCCCGCCTGTCACGAGAGGTCCCGACTAGACGGCGCGAGACCTCTTAAAAACAATAATATTTATAAATAATATTGATTTATCTCTCTGTCGTGAGAGATTCAGTGTGATATCTAGAAAATTTTAAAGCACACGTGTATAGAATACAGGCTGGACAGGCGGGCTGGAACATATCTCGCTCAGAGAATCAGCATTGCTTTCCAGCGTGGCTAATTATTATTTTTTCTCAAAGTTCTGAAATATCTTTGTCATTGTAGTAACATCTTTTAGAATGCTCAGCGTGCGGTTTATTGTACCGGAAGCGAAAGGTTTTTCATTCATTTACATCCTCTCCCCGCTTTCACCGGAAATGGAACTGAATGAGATAAATGTGCGGTTAACTATTTTAAGATTTATTAACGCTAAGTATAAGGCTGTGCTATGCTGTAATATATTATTGTTTTGTTAATTATATATATTGTATTATGTATGTATATGTTAGCGCAAGGGTAGGCAGAGGTGTATAGGTCGTATCCACATACCAAAATTCCGGCGGTGATATATTTTGGGGGTGACGTGACAGATGGCGAGTCCATCGCCGTTACTCAAGTACTATTATAGCACTTTATTATGGAACTATTAATAAGATAAAAATAAAAATAACGGAGTTTAATTGTACACAATTTTATTGATAAAGTAGATTTTAATGCGAAAATAAAGTCGTAAATTTGTAGACGGCCGAGAATGTTCCTGTTCAAAAAGAAAAAGAAAACGTTCGCAAATGAAATTTGCATGGCATTGCAACGCATGTCGGTTTCACTTAATGGAATATTACAGTATATGCTGAAATTCAGAATGATCTTCTCATGTGGACACTGTAAATAATATTGAGCGGACTTTTATTTTAGGTTACTTAAATTAGATATCTAATCGGGTCGAGTAATCTCTCGTATGCTTTCGACCTTAGTCATAAATAGCATTAATATATGCAAATCTTTTAGCGATTATGCTATCTATTTGAAAAGGGCTTACTAAATATGAATAATTTATTTCCTAACTTTGTCATTAGTGCTATTTTCACTGCAAAGTTTCGAGTTTTTTTTATATTAATTTGTATAGAGATAAAGGACATTAGTTTACTGAGTTTTACACAATTATTACAATTACTAACACAATTAGTGCACTGAGTATGATATAGAAACAGTAGACAGAATTACTTTTGTATGTGCCATTGGGCCATTCTAATAGTATAAAACAAAATTAAAAACTATATATTTATGAAATTTTGAGAACAAATCAGGGACGTCTTGAATAAAGGCCAGGTCAAGAGTACCCTAAAGCATGTATGAAGGGAATAATTAAAGTGGACTAAGCGAAATAAGTATGTAAGGATCGTAGCAAGTGGTAAGAAGCGGTCTCTGCCTACGCCTACGGGAAAGAGGCGTGATTATGTGTAATCCAGATAAATACATAGGATATGCTAAATTAAAAAAAAATCATAGAGACAAATGCTATGCGGTTTAAATCACGGGAGAAAATTATTTGAGATATTTAAAACCACTATTTTACATACTCATTTACATAAAATACCAGGTACCTGGGCGAGTTAGGCGAGTCATTGCCCTTCCAGGCTTTTCACTTGTTTACGGACTTTGCGTAAGTATCCCCAAAGGTATGTAGAGTTGTGGCAACACCCTCCTTCTCCGGAGATATATTAGGGTGGCAAAATGACAGATAGCAAGTCCATTGTCGTTTCTAAACACAAGACTATACTTACGTATTTTAAATTTCTTCTTAAACGTATGCAGGTATCCTCTACTTACACACCTCTGACCCCTTCGGGAACTCTAGTGAAGATAGAAGATACAGTATATTTTGAATGAATAATAAATGACTGTACCAATGAGTTTTTCTGAACTTAAGTACAGTGATTAGTCACACCACGAGCTTTACGGTGAAGGAAAACATCGAGAGGAAACCTGCATACGTCTGAGAAGAAATTCAAAGCGTATGTATAGTCGTGCTGGAGTAACGGCGATGGACTCGCCATCTGTCAAGTTGGCACCTAATATTCCTCTGGCGGAAAGTGGGTGTGTGGGTATTACCTATACACCTCTGCCTACCCCTTCGGGGACCCTTGTGGGAAGGCGTGAGGATATATTATTATAAATAATAAATATCATTTACATTATAAATAATAAATATCCTCACGCCTTCCCACAAGGGTCCTCGAAGGGGTAGGCAGAGGTGTATAGGTAATACCCGAACACCCACTTTCCGCCAGAGGTATATTTTTTATTAGTATATTTTGACTATCTTCTAATATGTATTCATCTAATACGTACATACATACATACATATTGTGATTTCGTGTGGTAAATTGTTTTCACAAAGCATGCTTTGTATAATAGGTACAAGCAATTTTCGTATTTCCTATTGTAAGTGTCATACCTAATTTTGTATTTGCTGTATTTTACGTAGGTTTCTTCTATGCGTGTGTATGTCACTGAACTCCTAAACTGCTAGACCGATTTTGATGAAATTCAGTCTTCAGGTAGATTCGAAAATGGTTTAGATTCACAATTGGACCTGATAGGTAGCGCCACCGTATTTTTTCACCCGAGCGAAGCTGGGCGGGAGAGCTAGTAAATATATATAAAAATTGACACAGTCCGGTGTCGAACTTCCAATATTTGCTTTGCAAGCGACATTTCGAACCATTTGGCCGCCGCGGCTCAAACTAGCTCAAGGTTAATAAAAGAATAACTTGCTCTATGTTCGTAGTTTATCGTTGTTTATGGATTGACAAGGCTATGGCTCACAAGCCTGTGTGAGCAGCGTTGGGACAACAACAACAATATTCTGCTCGGGTTGATAGAGATAAACAATGGGAAGCTGCGGGTACAATAATACAATTCAAGTTGGAGTAACAATATATAATATAATATAGAGAAATGAAAATAATCGCAATACAACGGGCGTGAACGAGGGCGTGATTGTAAAGATGAAGAAAGGCATGTTACGCTTGCTTTGGACATATAAAAAGGTTTCGTCAATCTTTGACGAAACAGATACGAGAAGTGTGTGCAAGACGAGGCAGAGGAAAACCACGGTCCAACTACCTGGATGTAATCGATCGGATTCTCAAAAAGAGTAGCGTTAAGAGTACTAGAGACCGCCGAGCATGTATAATGAGACCGATGAATGTGCACGAAGCGAAAGAGGTATGTAAGTCAAGGGAGAAATAGAGCTTTACTCTCTCTGCTGGTATCAGATGGTCGCCGTCTCTATAGCACGACTTTTCTCAAGTCTTTGAGTTTCTACGGAAGCATATACAGGATTTCTTGGGTACTTTCCGCTACCGTCAAGCTCTAGGCAATGTGAAAAATGACTGTAGCAAAGCTATGAAAAGCTCATTTGTATCCCTGTGTTTGAATCTGCAATCTTGATCGTGCAAATGACTTCTTCAACCACTCGGCCACCACAGCTGTGCTTAATAATCAAAGTATGTTTGGAAAGCATTATAAACATTTCTTTTAGATATTTATTTGTGATTAATCTCGGTAAACATTTATCATTTTCAGTTTCATTCATATTCTGGAAGACCTATTGGTATTCTTTAGAGATAGCTGGATTGCGTGAATTTCACCCAATCCAGGGGGTACCAACACACTTCTTGATCAAACTGAAAAGCGCATTGTTCGGCTACGGCCACAAATCATACCCCCCGGGTCTCGGTAGTGTGCCCACAAAGCGTGAGCGATGCTTGGACTGGGCGCAGGATTCGTAATTGTTTGTTGAAATTTGTGGCTACCCTATCGAACTTAAAGTTTTAAACCGTGTTTTTTCGTTTGAAGTTTGTGAAATAGTTTTGCATAACGTTGATCCACACAACGCAAGAAGTGTGTATTGCATAAATATGATATATATTACTCAGTGGCCCTCACGGGGTAGGCAGGGGGAGCTCCAGTTCTCCCTAGACACATATTTCGCTTCGTCCACATTCATCAGTCTCTTCCTACATACTTGCCGGTGTCGAGTACTCTTCACCTATCCTTGGGTGTCCGATCGATTTGATCTTAGTATTCTCGAAGCTGTTCATTGAGGATACGATATCATTTTTCTAGGAGGAAATCTTTTACTTTGCGTTAAGTAATACATGTATTCGAAATAACTTATGTAAATGTTGGTCGTAAAGATAATTTACTTAGCTGAATACAGTTTATATACTAAAATGGGGAATCATATAAAAATCTGTGAAGAAAAATTGTTTTGGAACTCTCTCACGTCCGTACTTATCCGTTTATGGGTCTACTAAACAATGTGGAGCCTTGACCTCAGGCTACAGAGAACTTTTCTCGTCGTCATTTGAGGAAAATTGCCGGAGAAAATATATCGCACCGTCTCCATAGCGTAGACGGTGAAACAGAGCTAGTAATGTTACTAGGCTTATTGTACTTTTAGTTAGTATGGTTACGATGTCCTTGCAGTTTGTTTAGGATTTTTTGTTTGGGATTCGAACTTTCAATCTTTGTGTTGCTGGCAACTACCCAAATCACTCAACCGCTTTCACTAAGCTTAATTTAATTTAATAAATGAATGACCAATTTATTATAACTTTCATATAAAACACACTGAATTGCAGCCTATGTTTTACGTAGCCAAAAACCCAACCCTTATCATCTGTAACTTAACGCTACGCGTCAAGTATCAAGTGATTACTTACCGACTCTATCTGATAGAGCGTAGAAAACCTACTGAATTTTTTCGTGCCAATTTTCCAATGTGATTTCTAGGACATGAAACGTTGGCTGTAGTGATGGTAAAAGCTAAGAAAAATCCTATTTGTTTTTGTCTTTTGCCTTTGCAAGAGTGAGATTTTAGTGAGAATGACGTGAAACGTTGCGTAAAGACAGTTGAGTTACGTTGAAATAATATATATTTACCCATTTCTTCATTCTGAATTATATTACATACTTTTGGTATAGTAGGCCTTTAACGGAACGAATTTCGGATCCTAGGTGAAAAAATATGAAGAGAGAGAGAGAGAGAGAGAGAGTAGAGCGTCAGTTCTCTCTAGACTTACATACCTCTTTCGCTTCGTCTAACTTCATCAGTCTCTTCATATATGCTTCCGGTAGTATGTGTATAGTGTAAATAAATTAATATTTGCTTTTAATGTGGAAACATCATGTGTACTCAGAACTAGCCAGATTGTATGGAAATATTGGTGAATTTGTATGAAGAAAGACACTTAACTTTGTCCTTGAATTTGTTCTCAATTTTAGAAACACTCAGTGGTTACAGTCCGCCAGATTCAAACGAGCTCAATCATCATTCAAATTATTACTTGTGAAATTTGTAAAGATCCGATCTATTCAAAGGTTTTAAAAAAATACCTACACGATATTGAGAGCAAATGGATAATATTCATAGATCAATAATGCTAACTAAATTATGAGCTAAAATATATTTTTCTGCTGTCAATAGTTTAGTAACTACATACATACATATCATCATGCCAAGTCCCTAACGGGGTAGGCAGAGGGTATAGAGCGCCAGTTCTCTCTAGACTTACATATCTCTTTCGCTTCGTCCACATTCATCAGTCTCTTCATACATGCTCGTCGGTTTCGAGTACTCTTAACGTTCCCGTCCTTTTAGTTTTTAGTAACTAACCACCGGTACACGGTCGACGTTTTAATTTATAGGACACGGCTAAGTGATGAGTTAATGAAGTTAATATTTGTGAACGGCAAGAGAGGAGACCTGGTAACTGTACCTATTTTATTTAAAAAAAAAACTTAAAATCTATATTTATACTTTGAAGTACACGCGGAGACATTGCGTTCATTCAATTTAGTTAACGAATGTATACGTAGACGTAGCTAAGATTACTCAGTTACAAAACGGTCAAATTGAGAAACCTCCTCCATTTTTTAAGTCGGTTAAAAACCCAGCTTCACTTGGGTAAAAAGTTAAACTTCCTGAAACACGATCGTAGAGCCACCTTTCGGGTCCAATTGTGAATCTAAGCTATTCTCGAATTTCAATAAATTCGGTCCAACCGTTTACGATTCTACAAATAATCAAAATCAAAATCAAAATATTTTATTCAACGTAAGGGACACAGGGAACACTTATTGAACGTCATATACTTAACAAAAACTAATGTTACCACCGTTTCCAAGAAAAATACCCGCCAGGAGAAGAAACGGCGAAACAAACTCCCCGGTTTTCTCTTTTAACATTTGTTCCCTTTTACGTAGGGGTAGAAAAAGATTAAATAACATATAAACTCTGTATAAGAGGAGCAATTCATTGCCATGTATGGCCATCATTCAAATAATCTGATGTTGTATAACATACAGACAAACATTATTATATATATATATATATGGATATCTTCACGCCATCCCACATAGATCCCCGAAGGTGTAGACAGATGTGTCGTGTCCACACACCAATCTTACCCCGGGGATACACATAGCTGCTAACGTCGTAACTACATACTCAGTCGCCGTTTCTCAAAGATAATAATAATATATCCTCACGCCTTCCCACAAGGGTCCCCGAAGGGGTAGGCAGAGGTGTATAGGTAATACCCACACACCCACTTTCCGCCAGAGGTATATTAGGTGCCAACGTGACAGATGGCGAGTCCATCGCCGTTACTCGAGCACGATACATACATCTTAGAATTTCTTAATTTCGTTACATTATATAAAATGAAGAGCCGTAGTAACCGAGGGGTTGGTAGTTGTTTATGGTATGATTGTAGTTGTTGTTGTAGTTTGTAGGGGTTGAAGTAGTTGCCTGCAACACAAAGATCGCAAGCTCGAATCCCGACTGTACCAATGAGTTTTTCTGAACTTAAAAACATTGATTAGTCACACCACGATATTTACGGTGAAGGAAAACATCGAGAGGAAACTTGCATGCGCCTGAGAAGTTTTTCTTTTTTTTGTATTGTCTCTCGTAGCGTGAGTTCCGGGAACTTTTGCTACTTAACCGGTCAATGGCGAGACCTAGGCCTCCAGCCAGGGCGCTTGAGAAGAATTTCAAAGGCGTATTTATAGTCGTGCTTCAGTAACGGACTCGCCAAAAGTCACATTGACACGTAAAATATATCTCTGGCGGTAAGTGGGTGTGGGTATACCTATACATTTCTGCCTACCCCTTTGGGGGTCATTATGGGAAAGCTTGAGGATATATATATATATATATATTAAAATATATAAATATATATATAATAAAAGCCGTGGTGGCCGAGTGGTTCGAGCAGTTGCCTGCGACGCAAAGGTCGCAAGTTCGAATCCCGACTGTACCAATGAGTTTTTCTAAACTTAAGTACAGTGATTAGTCACACCACGAGCTTTACGGTGAAGGAAACATCGAGAGGAAACCTGCATACGTCTGAGAAGAAATTCAAAGGCGTATGTATAGCCGTGCCTGAGTAACGGCGATGGACTCGCCATCTGTCACGTTGGCACCTAATATACCTCTGGCGGAAAGTGGGTGTGTGGGTATTACCTATACACCTCTGCCTATCCCTTCGGGGACCCTTGTGGGAAGGCGTGAGGATATATTATATAAAATATATAAATACTGAAAGTGGTCTCCAAATCTCCATAAAGTAGTATTAGAAACGCTGAGACAAAGATTAAGAATTAATCCTCGATATATTTTCAAGGAGCGATGCCCCTTCAAATAAGAGAATCAGAATTCCCGACAAGAGTAAGCGTAGAATCAATTCATCAAGTCGGATTGATGCTGAGTATTTCACAAACAGTGAGGCGGTCCGTACCATTTGGTATGTAAACACGGATCGCTTGCACAGAACCTTCTTTAATTAAACTTTTGAGTGGGCCCCTACATTATGTAAAGTTGGTATACATAGGAAAAATTATTATTCATTGTATAAATTACATACATGCTGCACGGTTTTAGTCGGCTTCCGAGTTCTTTTTATGAATGTGCCAGTATAATCTCCAGGTATGGGGTATATTATAATAATAATATATCCTCCACACTGTGTGTGTGCAAGAAGAGGCAGAGGAAGGCCACGTTCTAACTACCTGGATCAAATAGATCGGACTCTGAAGGACGGGAACGTTAAGAGTATCCGAAACCGACGAGCATGTATGAAGAGACTGATGAATGTGGACGAAGCGAAAGAGGTATGTAAGTCTAGAGAGAACTGGCGCTCTATACTCTCAGCCTACCCCGTTAGGTACTTGGCGTGATGATATGTATGTATGTATGTAATATATCCTCACGCCTTCCCACAAGGGTTCCCGAAAGTATAGGCAGAGGTGTATAGGTAGTACCCATACACCTACTTTCCGCCAGAGATATATTTTAGGTGGCAACGTGACATGGCGAGTCTATCGCCGTTACTCAAGCACGACTATCCATACGCCTTTGAATTGCTTCTCAGACGTATGCAGGTTTCCTCTTGATGTTTTCCTTCACCGTTAAGCTCGTGGTGTGACTAATGATTGTACTTAAATTCAGAAAAACTCATTGGTACAGTCAGGATTCGAAATTGCGATGTTTGTGTCGCAGGCTACTACTCGGCCACCACGGTCAAAATACTCTTTACGCCTGCTTGTCAAAAATATTCACTCAAGAAGCAAAGTAATGTTAAATTATTTTGCACACATTCAAACATTGCTAGTTGTGTGTTGGTATTTTATGACTTCAGTTATATGATTGTATTGTAATGTTTTAAAGTGTTTCGGGGCACACCTTTATTATTTAAGAAACTAGTCGTGTCTCGCAATTCAATCCACGTTAAATTTGATTAAACATATACATAGGTATTGTTATTCAAAGCTTTGCTGGCCCAGTGGTTCGAACACAGAACAAAGATTACAAGTTCAAAGCCCGCTGGTACCATTGAGTTTTTCTCAACGTGCTAAAACTGTAGATGTCGAAACTCAAAATGAAACGAAGTAGTAAAAGCGTCTTCACATAACTGCAAAGAGTATTTTACAATTAAAATACCTCGAAGAAACCATTTCATTAAAAGCTCTGACGATTCAAGAATGCGCTCCTGCGATCTATTCACCTTACATTACAAAGAATGAATTTTATACTCCACAAAGAACGGCCAAGCGGTCTAGAGTGGAGGACAAAAGATATTGTTGGACTAATTGCGATGCCTTGGCACCAAGATGCAAGTTTCTTAGCTCTAAGACAATAGGGTTGAACTTGTTGTATATACCTAATCTATCTATCTTCTATACAGTCACAGAAAGTAGAACATTTGTCTTGTAGAAGCTATAGGGTGTTGTGACTGTATCATCAAGACGAAGAAATAAAATAAATAGCCCTAAAAATAACAAAATGACAACACTATTTGAGGGTAACATTCACAAAAAAAAACTTAAAAAGTTGTTCCAAAATTTCATGCAAAAATAAGTGATTTTTTTTTTCTTAGATTTCTTTCATTGAGCCTTAACACACATTCGTTCAAATGTCATATTTTCGAAAATAAGGTCCCTATGTATTCATATAGTAAAATACAAACATGTTTGTATCTATGTCCTTTGTAGACATTGCAAGAATCCAACCGATGTGTCTCAAAACTTCATTTCAAAGACAATATAGATAGTTTTGACCACAATAGCAAAGCACCACACGCTAACCGCTTGGCGTTAGATAGGACCAAACAGATAACCAACTTACGAATGATTTACTTATGTGATTTTACACCTGGCATACACAATCACAAAATACGATAGACACAGCGGTGATTAATCACACCAAAATCGCTTGCCGCGACGGAAAACATTCAGAGAAAACCTGCATAAGCTTGAGAAGAAATTCAAAGACTTGTGTCGTTTTCGTGTTTGCGTAACGACGATAGACTTACACTATCACGTTGAGGCACGTACATATTTCCCATGTGGGAAGGCGTGAAGTTAAGTTACATTATTTTTCCTAGACTGCAGGCGTTTGCACGATTTCCTTCGCTCATAAGCCCTCAGATCACTTAAGTTTAGATAAACCGACTTTGTAAATCTTCAGCTTAACTTAATAAATAAATAAATTGGTTGCTTAATTTAAATTTAAATTCACAAATCTAACTGCAACGAGCAGACCTATTTAAATTTCTTTTTTAGCTGTAATGTTTTCCTGCATGCTGTGGTTTCCTAAAATTTCCTATAAAAAAATAATTGAGGAATCTCAAAAAAAAAGCTTATAACATAGCTCTTAAGAATGTTTTGTGTATTCCTTGGAAACTCTAATAAATAAATAAATAAACACATCGATGAACACACTTTGGGATCAAGTCCGTCTCGACAGATAACTTAACTTACATAACTTACTCGGCATGTACGGCTTCGAACTCAATAGTAAATTTGTAATAAATCTACGTTGTAAGTTGGGATTTAGAAACTCGCAAATGCTCATAAACCATGTGCCACATCTAGCCACCCGGGATTGCTAATGGATCACGTTCTTCACATCCACTTTATGGTACTCTTGCGCAGTAATTTGTGCCCCGAGTTACTTATTGGCTTTTCGTTTGCATTTAGGTCATCATAAAAAGGTCTTTATATTTTACACACACACACGCACGCCTTTTTCTGACCACATCTTCTCGAAGATGTGAACTACTGCAGGCAAATTTTGTAGTTGGAATTTTTTTGTCCCTTTTAATAATATAATATATCCTCACGCCTTCCCACAAGGGTCCCCGAAGGGGTAGGCAGAGGTGTATAGGTAATACCCACACACCCACTTTCCGCCAGAGGTATATTTATTAGGTGCCAACGTGACAGATGGCAAGTCCATCGCCGTTACTCAAGCACGACTATACATACGCCTTTGAATTTCTTCTCAGACGTATGCAGGTTCCTCTCGATGTTTTCCTTCACCGTAAAGCTCGTGGTGTGACTAATCACTGTACTTAAGTTTAGAAAAACTCATTGGTACAGTCGGGATTCGAACTTGCGACCTTTGCGTCGCAGGCAACTGCTCGAACCACTCGGCCACCACGGCTCTTTGTGAGGTATTTACTTATTATTATTTATTACACATGCAAGTGATCGAAGGTTTGACAAATGGCATTAAAAGATTACTACGGAAATGAAGTGGAGATTAAGTTGTATTACCGAGCTCCCCGTTGAAGTTCACCAGAGACTACAGCATGGAGTTCACTAACAAGGATGTGAAAAGATTCCTGTTGATTCCCCTAGTGTTACACGCGACCATAGGAAGAGGTAATCGCTTACTAGGCGGCTAGTATGCTTATTTGTCACCTTATACTACTAAGGCTAAGGTGATAAATCCCGCTCAAGGACGGGAACTTCAAGAGTTCACTTCGAAACCGACGAGCATGTATGAAGAGACTGCTGAATGTGGACAAAGCCAAAGAGGTATGCAAATCTGGAGAGAACTGGCGCTATATACCCTCTGTCTACCCCGTTAGGGACTCGGCGTGATGATATGTGTATAAATATAGCGAGTTTGTGTCGATGTATGTAAATCAATCACGTTACAATGGCTGAACGGAATTGGATAAAATTTGGAACTGAAATATTGTTAGCCGGATAAACAGATCAGATGTTAAAATCCAAAATAAAAATTATCACATTTATATTTTTTTATTTACAATATCTATGTGTAACGCGGTCACATTAACTTGGCGCATCGCTGGAATGCGAGGCCCCGCCCGCTTCCCCCCGCATTCCCTTAGCTCGCCCGGCAATCGTCAGTATGGTTAGCATCTCTGTTACCGATACGCGCGTCGATATGTTGACTAGTTTTCTGTTGCTATTGTTGTTATTGGATATTTTGTTACGTTTTCGTTATTGTTTAAGTTTGGACTGTTTTTGTTAATTTTGGACTATTTTTGTTACTACTAATTTTTGAACATGGGGAAATCTATACACAGTGAAAGGAGAAATCTTGTGTTGAAAGTGTTTTAAAACAAACAAAATAGTTTGTCAATTATATTGTATAAAAAAATACACGATGCAACATTTGCAAGATTAACAAATAAAACCTATGCTCCAAAATAAAAAATAAAGTTTTATTTAGCTACATACTTTTTTTTCGTACCGTACCTGACCGCCAAAATGACGTCATCAAAGCTATGCGTCAAGTAAATGTGACCGTATGTAGTAGTATAAAAAATAATAGTTTAAAAAAACTAAAAAAACACGCTTTTATTGCTAACCGAACTAAAAAATAGAAAATAATTTTAATTTCGAAGAGTTTATCATTATTTATTACAGTAGTAGAACATCGAACAATCAATCAGAATTTATCACCTCAAAATAAAATTATAATAGAGTTTAAGTTATTAACAAAAGAATTAAATTCAGAGTAAAAAGCGTGGGGTGCTTGATAAAGTAAATGTAACAATCATTCTATTGGCAACTATCTTTGAGAGGAGAGTTATGAAAAGTAGTAAAATGCACCCCACGCTTTTTACTCTGAATTTAATTCTTTTGTTAATAACTTAAACTCTATTATAATTTTATTTTGAGGTGATAAATTCTGATTGATTGTTGATGCAAAGTTTCAAATTAATCAGACTTCGGGAAATTGGTGAAAATTATGCTCAAAGATTCCGTTACATACATACATACATACATAGTTAGATACATAGATACAACCCAAGCTAATAAAAGCGTGTTAAAGATATTCAATTCTATACGAAAAGTTTCCTTGAAACATATACATAACTTGTAGGTATATTAAGTATTCTGAAGTACTAAAAACACTAGAAAATGTTTACTTAATATTTTAAAAAGAGAACACGCTCGAAAAGAGCTGTAAGTAACTTAAGTTATGCAACTATTCCTGAAGGTTGCAGTGGTTCGTGCAACTTGAAAATATTCAAAAAAAGTTTGGTCGTTTGTAATTTTTGATAACGTGAGCGTTCATATTTCCAGTAAAAGCATTTAAACAATAATACGTTGTATCGTTATTTTTCAAACTACAGTCATTATAGCTCTGCCACTATGCTTATAGTCGCGGGTACGAACCTTGCTAAAAGCATATTATATTGTTGTCTGAGTGTAATATTTTCTCCACCTGTCCGTTTAGTGAAGCGTGAAGATAAGTATGAATGTAATAATTTTCGTATTTTCCCTTTAATTTTCATCTGACCAGTAAGGAATGAGTTAACAAAAGAGGAGTTTTCATGTAATTCTAATTATATACTTATCCTATATATGTATATATATATATATATATATATATATCCTTACTAATATTATAAATGTGAATGTAAGTTTGTTTGTTACGCTTTCACGTAAAAATTACATAACCGATTATCATGAAAGTTTGTACACATATTCCTGGAGGTATAAGAAGTAACATGAAATTTTTATTGAAAAAAAAAAAATTTTACGACTGAAAAAAAGCCGGTTTACTGATATTTTTTATGGTGATGGCTTAAGACATAGGTCATGGTCAGGATTAAGACAGACTACATTTGAATCCCGAAAGATTCAAAGCTCCAATATTATAAAGGCAAACATATGTATGTTGCTCTTTCCACGCTTTTTAGTATATATATATATATATATTGAATAGGATCCTATATAATGTACTTTGTCCAGCGTAGTACAATACCTAGAAAATGCATATTCAGATTTTTTTTACTCGGCGTTAGTTGAAAAAGTTTCCATGAACTTCAGTGGAGCATTCCCCCAACTTTAAAACTGATAGTGCAATTTTCAAGACGGCAATAAATTATTTTGAAAAATGATAGTTGGATAACTTAATAGTTCATCATTTAGGAAGAAAAAGTCGAGTTGTCAAATCCTAGCCCATAAAACATCCTTGTCCGTTGATTATCTCTACTACTACTACGAGTGGTTCGAGTTGCCTACGAGACAAATATCACAAGTTCGAATCCCGACTGTACTCTGTTTACTCACACCACGAGCTATACGGTGAAGGTAAACATCGAGAGGAAACCTGCATACGTCTGAGAAGAAATTCAAAGGCGTATGTATAGTCGTGCGTGAGTAACGGCGATGGACTCGCCATCCTATAAATACCTATAAATATTTACCAATTTACTTATGAAAGTCGTTCACATTCTTATTTCATTCATTCATTCGTATATCATTCTCGTTGAGAACAAAAGCAATTGGATATATAATTCTCACTTGTTGAAAGTAAATTAAATGGAAATATATTTTGTATTCATGTCGCTCAGAATAGAAGGCAGGCTTTCAATTTATTATTCGCTTATTCGGAAAATTCATGCACGTCTATTTACCTAAGTTACTTTTATATACCTAGGTATGAGTAAGTTAAACATACGTGGCTATGTGTATATCTCTGAAAATATAACAGTTGGCTTCTATGCAATATATAAATGCAATAAAGTAAATGGCTCCAAAGATAAAGGCAGCATTATTAATTATTACTAGCATTATTAAAGAGCCGTGGTGGCCGAGTGGTTCGAGCAGTTGCCTGCGACGCAAAGGTCGCAAGTTCGAATCCAGACTGTACCAATGAGTTTTTCTAAACTTAAGTACAGTGATTAATCACACCACGAGCTTTACGGTGAAGGAAAACATCGAGAGGAAACCTGCATACGTCTGAGAAGAAATTAAAA
>JACCPG010003274.1:0-28666 GCA_016069955.1 Drepana arcuata | reverse complement strand
TAAATTTTATACGAATGTTTTCTATGTGATGTTTGCGACCTTACGACTTGAATAAATTTGTCTTACGTCCAGTTGAGATTTATTTCCAGATCACATTTTTAAATTTCAGCCTTATTCTTTCGTAGAGATGAAATTTCACATCGTTCAACCGCAAAAGAAAGTTATAATTCAATTGGAATCCGATTCTCGAGTTCGTAGCAAAATGTATTACACGTACAAAGTGTAGGACAAAAATGAACTTTTCCAGTCAAGTGAAGCTGAATTGCTTTTGCTCTTTGCGCACTGTTCATTGCTACCATCCCAGTGCAAAGTTTTCTTTATGACCGATAGATGGAAATTAAAAGCTTCTTCGCAAACACAAGACAAATGACAATCGAACAAATAAGATCTTGTTTGGAATTAGAATGCATCTGAGATACAAATTCTACCATTTTTATAGTTATTTCTCGTACCATGAGTTCCAGAAACTTATGCTATTTAGCTGAACAATAACGTGACCAAAGGCCAGCCAGACACTTCCTCGACTTGGTGACAAGATATCAGAGCCAACGGCACCCTCTATGGCTTGCGAGCTTGTCAGCTGGGCTAGACTGGTTGTTTTATATCACATCCGCAGTTCTACCTTCTCATCATCTTGAGATCTTATAAACATCTTCACACCTTCCCATAAGGGTCCCCGAAGGAATAGGTAGAGGTGTGTAATTGTAGGTACCCACACACCCATTTTATGCTGGTGATATATATTTAAGGTGCCAGTAGACTGATAGCTACTCGCTATCGGTTTTAACAAAACAGCAATGGACTCTCATTGGTTCCAAAGCTCGTGATCAATGACACTGTAACTAAGTTCAGAAAAACTCGTTGGTATAGTCAGGATACGTACTTGCATTGTTTGTATTGCAGGCGACTACTCGTTCCACTCGTCCACCACGGTTCTCTTAAGATCGGCATTAAGGTTAATGAAAGCAATTACTCTTCATGGCGTCGTTTATAACATCACCCTCTCAACACACATTATTGTAAATTCTCGTACTCAACATGTTCCCGAATCTCATTACACGTAATCTCCTCCGCTTTAATTAACTTCTTAGATGCATGCAGAATACACGGTTATGGCGATAGGGCTTTGGACGGCTTATGAAATATAAGCTCACCCAAAGGCTTTGACTTCGTGTGGGTATATGATGCCTAATTAAAAAAACAGTTGACTGATATATTTGCGTTATTTCCTCTGATCTGTTTTAATTAATTTAAAAGCGTATGCATAGTCGTGCTTGAGTATCAGCAACGGACTGGCCATCTGTCAAGTTGGCACATAAAATATATCTCTAGCGAAAAGTGGGTGTGTGGATACTACCTATACCCTTCTGCCTTCCCTTTGGGGACCCTTATGGGAAGGCGAGAGGTTATATTATTATTATTATGTTTTAAGTTATTATCGTCGCCGGATCGCAACAAGAGCAATACATATGTCCTTGAAAAAAAAACGAAGTAAGCTTATTTAATAAGACGGCTATTCTGACACTGACACCTAACTAATAATAGCCTTATACTCGCTCGACTCTAAAACACTGTTAGACGTTACGTCACCTGACAGTGACGTTAACGAGGGCGGTCGACTAGGCTTTACGAGCTAACGTTGCTCCCACTACCGTAAAGGAACGTGATGTAATGAGAGTCCAGGAGCTAATGATTAGTCATTATCTTTAAATTTATTGTTTGGGATTATGAGCTAGAATGTTAGTCTAGCGCCAGTTCTTTCTGGGCTCTACATATTTACTTCTTTCGCTAATAATATTGAATGACAAGCTGTGGCGCGTGGTTTTTACCCGGTTTAAGTTAATATAACATATGTTTACTTTTGTTATATATATATATATATACATATAGCCTACTAGCTTATGCCCGCGGCTTCGTCCGCGTGTAGTTAGAAAAAGTCGCTTTGTAAATTTTCTTGCTAGAATCAGTTCAGCCGATATGCCGTGAAAGAACATCATACATTATAATATAAGAATTTTATATTTTTCAGGATAAAAAAAAAGTAAGCTACGTCCTATTCCTAGGTATAAGCTATCACCATTTCAACTTTCAGCCAAATCGGTTCAGCCGTTTGGCCGTTAAAAGAACCGCAAACATCCAAACTTACAAACTTTCACATTTATAATATTAGTATGAGTAAGATATCACATAGAACCTGCTCTTTGTATGGCATAAAAGACCGTTTTCTTTCCACTCAATACGGAACCAATGCCGGATGTGTACAATATACATTCACATTATTATAAACCCTCCCTTCTTGAGTACAAGCATCGCCTTTGAAAAGAACAAAAGTGCTTTGGTAAAATATTTACCGCTATTCTGTTCATATTAGTACTTAAATATATACATACATATATATTTAAGTACTAGCTTATGCCCGCGCCTTCCCCCGCGTGGAAAGAGCAACATACATATTTTCGCCTTATCATATTAGAGCTTTGAATCTTTCGGGATTCAAATGAATTCTATGTCTTAATCCTGGATATAAGCCATCACCATTTTAGTAAAACGGCATTTTTTTCTGTCGTAAAAATTATTATTTTTTTCAATATAAAGTATCCTATGTTACTTATAACACCTCCAAGAATATGTGTACAAAGTTTTATGATTATCGGTTAAGTAGTTTTTACGTGAAAGCGTAACAAACAAACTTACATTCACATTTATAATATTAGTAAGGATTACATGTACTTACACTGTAACGCGGATCGTGGAGAGGGGTCTCCATTCTACATTGATTAAAAGTTACATCCATTAACGTTTTATCAAACGCTGGATTCTGATAGGTACGTGCTCTGAATACTGGTCTTAATCGTCTAAGCTTTCAACATGATTCGTTAAAAAGTTAGCACGTTAAACTCCCACACATCGAAATGGTTTCATGGTTATTTTGCATATCTACCAGATAAAGGTGTAATGGCTCAGATGGTATCATCATCGGTATGATTTTAGGAGCTGGGCTCTCTGATTGAATGCCGTCGATTGACCTTTTCTAAAAAGCTAGCATTTCGGACTGCCACTTGATCTTTCCTATTTTATTCATGACTGCCTTTAGCAGTACTCTTAAATCGTCCGGATTTTCGGAATACCTCCAAATATCTTTATAGAGCCGTGGTGGCCGAGTGGTTCGAGCAGTTGCCTGCGACGCAAAGGTCGCAAGTTCGAATCCCGACTGTACCAATGTGTTTTTCTAAACTTAAGTACAGTGATTAGTCACACCACGAGCTTTACGGTGAAGGAAAACATCGAGAGGAAACCTGCATACGTCTGAGAAGTATAGTCGTGCTTGAGTAACGGCGATGGACTCGCCATCTGTCACGTTGGCACCTAATATACCTCTGGCGGAAAGTGGTTGTGTGGGTATTACCTATACACCTCTGCCTACCCCTTCGGGGACCCTTGTGGGAAGGCGTGAGGATATTATATTTATATTTATTTATCTTTATATTTATTTGACATGGTCCACGCAAAGTCAAGCTTCAGATGAAATAAGACCGTTTTTTTTTTCAGGAAACAACCAAAGACGTTCGCATTCGACCACTGTTTTTACTCCCTGGAACCGTCCCTGCCGCACTTTGCCTCGCAGCAAACTGTCTTCGAATGCCTCGGCAGGGACATATTGGACAATGCCTTCGAAGGTTACAACGCATGCATATTCGCGTATGGACAGACAGGTTAGTGAATTCATCATACTTAGCTAATTTGATTGATGGATTACTGGCAGATTGACTGATGCTTGAGTATTTTTCCATGTCAGTCAGTGTTACGTGTTCCTTACCGATATCATATTTTAACCTTTTGACATGCCAGAGTGCTTCACTCTATTAAATACTTCTTGATGACTGGAGAGAGGTGGAGCATAACGGGTTTCCCGTTCGAATTTGGAGCTGCCCGACTGGTGCAGGACCTCCAGATGTCCGTAGCCAAATAATATATTTTTTGTGTTGTTTTCCTACTTGATGAATAAGGTTTCCAATAATGAACTCCTTGGGGAGGGGGGAAGATTGTTATATTGTGTTGGCAGTAGAGGCTTAGTCCAATTATGCTGCCAACATAGAATAACTCTTCCGATACCGAGTGGCAACGCGCAAGTGATACTTCGATATCGTGAGCGTAAATAAGCTATGGTAACCGCTTACTTTCAGGTGGGCCGTATGCTTGTTTGCCGCCACTCTTGCGGTATAAAAAAACTGCTTATAAAAATCCCTCTGGAATCACTGTATCTATTGGTGAAAACAGCATTAATATCCTTTGAGTAATCTAAAAGATCTCATCGTTTAGATGGCAGCAAAGTTATCTCTTTGTGATTACATATGTAAAGATAATTGTGAAATAGCAGAAAGCAAATCGTAAGAAGATCTTATGAAATGCCCAAATTTGACAATATTTGATCAAAAAAATGGCCTCACAGTTAAGGGTCAAGTCAATAAATAACAAATCCGCAATAGAGGATGTGAAATCCAGTGAGTATTGACAGAAATCGGCCGGCGTTGGAGAATATGTATCAATTTGATATTCTATGAATCGTAAAGATATTCCCGACCCACGCGCACCGAAGCGACGGGTCTCACTGCTTAGGAGATTCTCGGAAATCTTTCAAGGAGAAATAAAAGTTTTCTAGACAATGTCCGATACTAATGGAGACGTAAGCCAACTCGGCCGAAGGGGGAGGTCTAAAGCATTTTTATTGTTAGGTTTTTATAGCAATGCCTAACAGTTTTTGGGTATTATTAAATGGTTAAACAACAACTCCACAATTGTATTTTATAACTTTAATGAGAGCCGTGGTGGCCGAGTGGTTCGAGCAGTTGCCTGCGACGCAAAGGTCGCAAGTTCGAATCCCGACTGTACCAATGAGTTTTTCTGAACTTAAGTACAGTGATTAGTCACACCACGAGCTTTACGGTGAAGGAAAACATCGAGAGAAACCCTGCATACGTCTGAGAAGCAATTCAAAGGCGTATGTATAGTCGTGCTTGAGTAACGGCGATGGACTCGCCATCTGTCACGTTGGCACCTAATATGCCTCTGGCGGAAAGTGGGTGTGTGGGTATTACCTATACACCTCTGCCTACCCCTTCGGGGACCCTTGTGGGAAGGCGTGAGGATATATTATTATATTATTAACTTTAATGTTTTGATGAGAATTAAAGAATTAAAGTTGTCAATATGTACTAAGACTAATTTGTAATATCAATGTAACATACCTGTTATACAACATCTTTTAACTTTTTCTGGATTAACTTTAATAAGGTCGTGGGTGGTGCTCTGGGTGAAAAGTTGCTATTGCATGTATTAGGATTAGACATTTAGACAATCTATATATTTTTTTTTATTCATCATTACATTTATATACGCGGTATTAAAATAAAAATCAAATTCAACTCGCTACAGAGCAAAGTATCATTCATATGACCATTTCCTGGAGCTTATATCTTTAAGATAATTACAACAAATGGTTATATTCAATGGCGATTTTTCTACGATCCCCTCGACTTGAATACTACAGAGATTTTATTAATTGGCTATAACGGCGCAACCGTTCTCCCTACAAACCTTGGAATGGGATCATTCGTTTGTGGCTTCATTAGTAATTCATACAGTAGCACCCTCGTAACATTGTTTCCAGTGTTTGTGGTGAAGCTGTGTCCCTCACTGTTTCCGTCCCAGTTCTATCGTAATATAAACTAGCCAGTCATCTACCTCGGTTGCTTTCCTCCGAGATTTATGTGCAGGGCTCGCCCACTTTCTGTCGTGTAATTTTAATCTTGTTTATCGCCTTCGGCCAGCTAAAAATATTTCATTGTCTGGTGGCGAGATAAATCCACTCTACTTAAGTTGAGGAATAGATAATGTGACAGACCATTGTGATTAAACCTCAGGATTAAACCTACAGTCATGACGTTGCAGGTGACTTCTGTAAGTATTTTAGTAAAGTATTATACAAGTCATTTATTATATTTGTGTTCTGATTGGTAGCAAAATGCTTTAATCTACTACTAGCTATAAGCCGCCCCTTACATTTTCGAATTTCACTTACCGAATCGCGGATCGCCCTGGCGGTTTCCCCGGTTGATGCCACCGTTTCATTAGGCTCTTTCTCCATCCACCTAATCCTCTACCTTACTTATATTGATATGTCGCCGATAATTACTGTCTTTTGTTCAATCGATCTATAAATATATATACTGTTTGCAAAGAGTTTGAATAAAGCTGTCTGGTGTGTATCCGGTGGGTTAATTTAAATTCCCACAAGTGAATACTGACGGCACCCAAGGACGTAATATAGCAACTGCTTGTTCCATTCTTACTTCAAGATCCTAGGCTGAATATGCGTGTGAATTGACTGGCAACGTTTTTTAAAACACGAATATGTATTTGCGACTAGCAATTCCCCTCGGTTTGACCCGAATAAAATTTCACTATCATCATAAATCGATCGATTATCACAGATATAGATTAAAAGCACAGTGTTTTGTTTTACCCCAGAAAACAATACACGAATGCTTAGGCTTCGAGTCTCTAAAGCATTGATGTAGGCAACGGGTGACACCGCTAGGTAAAACTTGTAATTCTATGTAAGAAAACATCTTTCGTCGTAGCGATGTTTACGGCAAATATTATTACTACGGACATATTACGCTCAAGGTTTTCCTGCCCTAGAATAGAAATGACGCTTCTATTATTATGTATTTATAGTATCTAAGAGGCTATTTTCCCCATTCTTTCATGTGTGTTAACAAATACGACAAGTAATTTTTGTTTTAACCATAAGGCTCTATGATGTAATTAAAATCTCTTTACGGCGGTAATGTATGTGTATACGTGCTGGCGCATCTTTCACCTTTTGCTCAGACTACAGTTTGAATTGATTCCCGAATATATTCGGATATAATGTAAGTTAATGATGGCTCTACGCAATATTCAATTATGGCGAAATATTCTATTATTTATTGGTATCCGAGATGATTATACAATTTGGCAATTATCCTCAAACGCGCACGAGCAAGCTATGAGCATCGAGACTAATTAATTACTACGTTAACTTAGTTAGACTTTCCGCTCGTGTGCCTAGGTGTATAAGGTTCAGGGCACACTGCTCTTTTGAAATCAGAATATGAGGTACCGCCAACTTCATTTAAATTTCCACTGCGCTAAAGTTATGTTACACTTTGGCCCTTTATATGTAAATGATAATGTTTTTCCTTTTTTAAGAAGTTCTTTAAAGTAAGCTGTAAATTATAAAATATTTGGTATTTCCAAATAGCGGCACTTTCCGTCGAAAATGTTCGGTTGAGGTAATATCATGTTTTGGCGCAAGGTTCTTACGGGTGTGTATTCAGTTTTACTGAATTGTGGGCTGGTTTAAAGCCCAAAGTAATATAAAAATAAACCTTTCTGAGCTCATATTAAGATTTAAATTCAAACTCATACGCAAAAAACAGTTGAAAGTCTTTCAACTGTTTCTTGCGTATATCTTCGCCCTGTTTTATTCAAAGGATCATTACCAGTGTGGCGAAGCTCAAACGAATACATATCATAAAACGTTGCGCTGGAAATACATTTCCCAACGGTCTCCGTTATGAGTTTGAATTTAAATCTTAATATGAGCGCAGAAAGGTTTATTTTTATTTTACTCCCCGATGCGAGCCAAGGTTGTAATTTTTAACAACGTATATCTTTTCCTTCGTCATTTGACGAATGAATATGGCATGTTGCATTTATATGCTAGTGCAAATACAGTCATAAGGATGAATGTTATCTTAGTGTTTAACTTTATATTTCAAAATATTATATCTACTTGTCTTATCTGGTGCCTAGCTGGTACTTAGTTTATAATACGAACACTCGAGGATGGTAATGGCGAGAGGACACAAACTGGCGAGCATGTATGTGGATGAAGCGACAGAGATCTTTGAGTCCAG
The DNA here is from genome assembly GCA_016069955.1 of Drepana arcuata. Taxonomy (NCBI): domain Eukaryota; kingdom Metazoa; phylum Arthropoda; class Insecta; order Lepidoptera; family Drepanidae; genus Drepana; species Drepana arcuata. Next base: position 20,702 of record JACCPG010003274.1, on the reverse strand, counting down.
AAAGAACCGGCTTTCGATTTTCTCTGCCTTATCCTGAGTTGAACTGGGCGTATTGACATGAATGCATGAATTACATTAACTAAATATTTAACGATGTCACAAGTTTGTTGTTCAATTATGCCTGAAACTGCGATATGTTATCATCTCTGAACACTTCTTATTGCATCTCTATAATGCATCAATACCAAATAAAGATAAACTACCAATCTATAGGAAGCCAGAAAATCCTGTGGTTGGAGTGTGTTAGAGTGTGTTGGAGGGAGTTATACTCATTAGAGAGTTATGAGGGAAATCAAGCGGGCTTAAGTCACTATAAAAGTTTATCTGCTTTCACTCAAAACAAACTGTAATCTAAAGAGACTTCTTATAGCCCGTATGTAATAAAGTTTCCCATAAAGCCCTGGCCCTGGCTTATGGCTTCTCGCAGCTGGTACAGGAACCAACCAGAATACCTGATATCGAGGGCCATACAAGCTCCTTACTGGACCTTCTGCTGACCACGCGACCGGACAGCTATTCCATCTCGGTAGGTGCGCCGCTTGGCACATCCGACCACTGTCTGGTCCGGACGCAAGTGCCGTGCGCAAAGGCCGAAGTGCCCCGACCTCCGGGGCGGCGGCGCATGTGGCACTACAAGGCAGCAGACTGGGATGGATTGCGTGAGTTTTACGCATCGTACCCGTGGAGGCAGATCTGCTTCGCATCCGAAGATCCAGACCCCTGTGCAGCAGCCGTCGCTGAGACGATACTGGCGGGAATGGAATGCTACATTCCAAACTCGCTAGTAGCAACAGGGGTAAAGAAACAGCCGTGGTTTAATAAGCCCTGCAAGGAAGCTAAATTATCCAAGCATGCCGTGTATGAGGCGTGGACTACGGCTCGATCCAATCTGGACCCCAACATATCTGATGCAAAGCGGAAACTTAATGCTGCCTCGAGGCACTGTAAGCGAGCGATTGCCAGGGCGAAATTCGATTTCGTCAGCAGAATTGGTAAGAGACTCGCTAGCTACCCTTCTGGCAGCCGTGCTTTTTGGTCCCTTGCCAAGGCTGCTGGGGGAAACTTTTGCCAGTCGTCCCTACCACCACTCCGTAAGCCGGATGGTAACTTGGCCCACAGTGCCAAAGAGAAAGCGGATCTATTGGGCTCTCTCTTTGCCTCGAACTCGACTATGGATGACGGAGGCGCCACACCGCCAACTATCTTGCGGTGTGAGAACTCTATGCCGGAGATAAGCATAACCCAACGGGAGGTCCGACGGGAGATGCTGTCTCTGGACGTTCATAAGTCGAGCGGGCCAGACGGTATTCCGGCAGTGGTGCTTAAGCAGTGTGCTCTTGAATTGTGTCCTGTTTTGACGCGCCTATTCGCGCTTTCCTACTCCACCCAAAAAGTCCCAACTTCGTGGAAGACCGCCCACGTGCACCCAGTGCCCAAAAAGGGCGATAGATCAGACCCATCAAATTACAGGCCGATCGCCATCACGTCCCTCCTCTCTAAAATTATGGAGAGAGTGATTAACACGCAACTCCTGCGATATCTAGAGGGTCACGGTTTGTTGAGTGACCAACAGTATGGTTTCCGCCACAGTCGCTCAACGGGTGACCTTCTAGTATATCTCACGCACCGTTGGTCACACGCCATTGAGAGTCAAGGTGAGGCATTAGCGGTTAGCTTGGATGTGGCGAAAGCGTTCGATCGGGTCTGGCATCGCGGTCTTCTATCGAAGCTTCCATCCTACGGACTGCCAGAGGGATTATGCAAATGGGTCGCCAGCTTTCTGTCCAGCAGATGCGTAAGAGCCGTCGTTGACGGTAGCTGCTCCGAAAGCATGGACATTAATGCTGGAGTCCCGCAAGGCTCTGTGTTGTCCCCGACTCTGTTTCTTCTGCATATTAATGACATACTTTCTATTGAAGGCATTCATTGCTATGCAGACGACAGCACTGGGGACACTTACTACACGGGCCGTGCTAATCTCCCTCGTTCCACTGTGGAGGAAAGTCGCGAACGACTTGTGTCTGAAATCGAGAGTACACTTCGCGGTGTCTCCGATTGGGGTCGACTAAACCTAGTCCACTTCAACCCCACTAAGACACAAGTGTGCGCATTCACTGCTAAAAAAACTCCATTCGCTGTGGCTCCACAATTCCAGAACACTCCCCTGAACATCTCGGAGAGCATTAGGATCCTTGGGGTCGATATTTCTAGCGACGTTCAGTTCCGTGGTCATTTAGAGGACAAGGCTAAGCTGGCGTCGAGGAAGCTCGGTGTGCTCAACAGAGCTAAGCAGTACTTCATATCTTCACAAAGGCTGCAACTTTATAAGTCGCAAGTTCGGCCACATATGGAGTACTGCTGCCACCTGTGGGCTGGAGCCCCTGGATACCAGCTAGGGCCTTTTGACGCGGATCAGAAACGCGCCGCTAGAATTGTCGATGATCCTTTGCTCACAAGCGGCTTGGAATCACTAAGTCTGAGGAGAGACTTTGCCTCCCTGTGTGTGTTCTACCGCTTGTATAACGCGGAGTGTTCAGCAGAATTGTTTGACATGATGCCCACTTCCACCTTTTACCACCGCACCTCTCGCCATCGACGGGGAATTCATCCCCATACCTTGGAACCACAAAGGTCTCACACTGTGCGCTTCCAAAGGAGTTTTCTTCCGCGAACGCTCAGGCTGTGGAATGAGCTCCCCGTTGAGGTTTTCCCTGGAGAGTACAGCATGGAGTTCTTCAAGAAGGGTGTGAAAAGATTCCTGCAGGGTCGGCAACGCGCGAGTGATACCCTGGTGTTGCAAGCGTCCATAGGCGGCGGTAACCGCTTACCATCAGGCGGACCGCATGCTTGTTTGCCACCCAAGTGGTATAAAAAAAAAAAAAAAAAAAAAAAAAAGAACAACAGCAGAGACGTGCAAATGTTTACAACACATGTATTTTATCGTGCGAGGAGTAGTCTGCTTCGCGTATGCTGCAAACAGCCACCGGCGCATACAAACTACCAAAGTTGCATTATATTATCTACTCTAGTTCCATTTTAGATGTTAATATCAACTTTTCGCTCATTGATTTAATCCAAAGAGTATAATAGGTATATCAACTTCACGCCTTTTCATAAGTCTTCCCCTAGGGGTAGGAAAAGGTGTTTAGCTAGTATCCATACACCCTCTTTTTGCCGGAGATATAGTTTTGGTGCACAGGACGTCTTTGAATTTGTTAATCACTGAATTAAGTAAATAGAATAGTAATTGCAGATAAGAAATATGCTAAGATATTCTGTAATAGATATATGAAAATAAAAACTATATATTGTCTTACATATCATCACACCGCATGCCTCACAAGGTAAGCGGAGAGAAGGCAGTATATTTATATTTAAATAGAGCAGACAATGGTGGAATCGATCAGAGAACTCAAAACCAAAATATACATACTGACTAAGTAAAAGACCTATAAGTCTACATAACTACGCCGAGTACCTGACGAGTAAGGTAGAGGGAGTAAAGCGCCAGGTGTCTCTGGATTCACAGACCTCTTTCGCTTCATCCACATTCAAAATGTATATAATTATGCAAATATGTGTAAAGTACACGTTCCTGAGAGAAGGTTCCCATCACATCTTACCCAATCACACCAAGGAGGAGAGATAGGTTATTAATAGTCGCCCACTAAGTCTTAAAGCTTAAATCAATATTCCTCTAAATTGCGATCGCGCTGTGGAGTGACATAAAGCTGTATAGGTATTAACCAACTCTAGTATCGCGACTAAGTTACATCAGGAATCCTGAGTCATCAATCACTTTGTAATATTCAACTGAATAATTTAAAACGACCCTAAGGGACGTCACCCGCTAGAAAGACAATTTACCGTCGTTACCACTGACATTTAGATTAACGAACGGTAGTTACGAAGATCACGTAAGAACTGAGCTCAGTTCACCTTTATAGATATGTATATGTACTTCAATTTTGTTAGATTAGCCGTCGTTTCGACCGACTTACCAAACGACGTTAAGTAGCCGATGTACAATGTTTACATATAAATATATGCTAACACGCTGAGTCCCTCACGAAGCTGGTAGAGGTAGTAGGGCGCCAGTTATCTCAAGCAAGGCTTACAGACCTTTTTCGAGTCATCCTCATTTATCAGTTTCTTCGTATATACTCGCCGCAAGCCGTGGTGGCCGAGTGGTTCGATCAGTTGCCTGCGACGCAAAGGTCGCAAGTTCGAATCCCGACTGTACCAATGAGTTTTTCTGAACTTAAGTACAGTCATTAGTCACACCACGAGCTGAATGGTGAAGGAAAACATCGAGAGGAAACCTGCATACGTCTGAGAAGAAATTCAAAGGCGTATGTATAGTCGTGCCGGAGTAACGGCGATGGACTCGCCATCTGTCACGTTGGCACCTATTATACCTGGCGGAAAGTGGGTGTGTGGGTAATGTGGGTATTACCTATACACCTCTGTTTACCCCTTCGGGGATCCTTGTGGGAAGGCGTGAGGATATATTATATTATATTATATTATATACTCGCCGGCTTAAGTAAGTTATTTACATACATATACATATCATCACGCCGAGTCCCTAACGGGGTAGGCAGAGAGTATAGAGCACCAGTTCTCTCTAGACTCACATACCTCTTTCACTTCGTCCACATTTATCACTTATTTACTATAAGAAATATTTTTGGTTTATTACACCAAGCTGAATATTCGCTCTAAACTACACGATCGTAAAACGGATAGAGATTTCACAGCGGTTCAACTACGCCATTCATCCATTGATCATTTATTCATTCGCGCGCAGTCAGTCATTCGGAATAACGACTGCGGCGAGATGCTTTTAACTTCTTCTCGATGCAAAGGGTACACTGAGTATTATGCGTTGGCGTATTATGCGTTATTTTAGGTTGCGTTTATGTAAAGCAATGTAAATAAATTCGGAAAGGGAATGTAGAAAATCCAACAATTTAACTTTAATATGTCACATAAACGACCCAGGAAATAAGGAATATTACATGTTCCCCTAGTAATGGATCGTAATATTATAAGTAAATAGCATGAAATATATTTTTAATACTATGGAGGAATAAAATTTCATAAAAGGTTAATTAAACTTGAATAAGATTAAAAATAGGATAACGCACAGTCACGATTCAAGTGGCGGTGGTTTTTCTGTCTGTATCAATTAGATTGAGGACTGTGACTTCTCTCTTCGAGGTTTTCAGTAACAATGGTCACTGAGAGACGACATTAGACTAGCTATCCTAAGTCTTTTCTGCCTGCCCCTTCCGGGACTGGGAATGTTGTCGCCGTTACGTTGTGGGATAAGTCGTTTCATAGTATTAAACGTACGCTAGACGCGCGTTCCACGCCAGAACACACATAATTCAAAACCCTGAAGGTCAGATCTGAACTCATTCAGTAATTCCGACGCAAGGGCAGAAATACATATGTACAAATCGTCTGTTTATTTTTTATTTCTGCGCTTTGGTGTACGACCCAAATAAGTTAATTAAAACTGGTTCCGGTACATAACAGCAACTGTAATTAAATAATTACGGTGGTATATTAATTAGCATTTTAATAAATATTAAATAGTCCATACTTATGTTAAAACTCGAGAAAGAGTTTCAATTGCGCTGACGACCGTGCAAAAGCATAAGTTTTACCCTACATTAATTTAATTACTTTTGGTAGTCGTGATAGTGAACCAATCATAATATGCCACAACAATTCCGACATTGACCTAGAGCGATACAATAGGCTTAAATTCTCCGCACGACTAAAACAAAGCCGTTACGGCTAATAGTTATTTGTCGGAACATTTATCTCTTAACACAATAAAACAGTCCATAAGGCATCCCAATTAATCTCATTCACGCGATTCTCCTACTTTGAACATGGTGAGATATTTTCCGGAATCAACTTGACGCTTCATTGAGTCTGACCCAACAATCGTGAATTCGGGATATTCTCGTGAAACCGAGCCGTAACTAATTTGTTGGGCTTTAACATAATTTGCTACATTTTGCTCTTTTTCTCTGCGAAGGACAGCCTCACTGTACGAAGTTTTACAAAGCGTATCATTGAATTGAACCCAATTTGTCCTGTTTGTGGTTTAAATTGAGGAGGGACCTCTTTAGAAGATTTTCAGTCATTACATGCCCACAGTCAAACCCCTCAAAAATTCACTTATGAGATTCAATTACTCGTCACGATTCATAGCTCATAATAAGTCTTACAATGTTTTAATCAAGTCATTGGCCTGTCTCGTCATCGCTTCAGATTGCCATGAATTTACAGAGGTATTTGTTTCACAATATGCAGTCCTAAAATTCTAAATATACTCATTAACTGATACTAGTGCAGTTCTAAAGCGGAGACTCACTTTACAAGTTAAGGCGTGCGTGGTCGAGCACTTAAGATTAGGATTTTTATCTAACTTATCGGTTAGATATCATTACAAATATTGCAATACTACTGCTGTATAAGATTTCACAGAGCTGGAAAAAAATGATTCGGCTCGATTTTCAATTGGAATTGTCAATGGCTAAGTAATTTCCTGGCAAGCGGTAGCTTGGGCTGGCTCTGAGGAAATTGATTTTGATCCGTTAATGCATTCGGGCTTGTTGACTTTGATGAAGCCTCAATCAAGCTATGACGAACGTTTAGGAAGGTATCTTGGGACTTACTAGTTAGCAAATTCTCTTGTATGATATAGTGTTTGCTATGGTACTAGGTTTGCTTTTTACCCAATGTGATCCAATCACAAGCAACGATGCTCTCTGGAAGAACAAGTTCACCATGTTGAGTACGATGGTAATGATCCTACCCTTATATAGTTGTCAGTTATATCCTTGCCATCATTGACATGATGGTCATTGTATGTTTTTCGAGTGTAATGCTTAACTAACTTTTTTTGAAAAAAAATTGCTCATTTTCTTAACACTGCTAAAATATTTATTTGCATTACTTTTCATCAAACTTTTGCAATTAGGGAAGGCTCCATTATAATTTCTAGTAGCGATCTGTTCCTTACTCCATTTTCAGCAATTTCGATTTATCCGATGCCAGTCTACAAATTAGGTCGCGGTCTGGTATTGGTTGTTTCGGAGTTAATGACATCGTTTTCCTTTTAAATTGCATCTCTTAGCCTCCAGCAATGGTAATGTTTTGTTGAACATACTATCCTTGTAAAATCTTCCACTGTTGCTCTCATTTAAATTGTAATTCCTTTATTTTGCACATTCAGTTCTTCAAGTTCATATTATGTAAATGCTAATATATGTATATTATTATACAGATATTTGCCACAACCAAATTTGGCCATTATAAGCGAATTTAGGATGAAAGACAAAGAAGAAGCGTTTTTACCAGTATTACAGAAAATATTCAATTGCATAAAGTTCCTCTAATGCTTTGGAGTTCTCAAATGGACATGAGAATGACAATTAAATTCATGAGAAACTTTTGTACAATAGCAGCTATTCTCGATTCATGTTTTTTCTACTCTTTCTTGAACATTCATTTATTCTCACTATCGGAGTTATTTTTCTAGTTCATTGAGATTACCGTTTCTTATATTTTGATCGTAGTTGTAAAAATATTCATATTTGATTCGAAAATTTGTGATTTAGAGAATTGTTCCACATACATTTTTGGCTTATAGTCGAAACTGTTATTTAATAAGTTATGTTATAATCAAGTTGTACCTTTTAAACCCATTTTAACTTATCGTGTATATTTTCATCTCCCAGTTTACCTCATTATGTGTATGAATTACGTTCGTTACGTATGATTCGTTTCAGCTGCCCATTGTTTCGACTGCCCGAGTATATTTAAACGGCCGTCTGGTTTAGTGGTCAGAGCCCCTGAGCCGCTTGAGGTCGCGGGTTTGATTCCCGCTGGGGGCGGATATTTTTGTGATGGCAACGAATATTTTCACCTTAGTCTTGAATGTCGTACGTATTTATGTATACATCTATAAAAAAATAATTATATATATCGTGGTCTAGTTTCCGTTGTACAACCTTTGCTTGGTGTGGGTCATTTTGTGTGGAACTGTCCCAAGGTATTTATTTATAGATTCACGGTACTATTTTATAGGTATCATAAATTAATAAGCTTAAAATTATCAGGTTATTTTCTGATATTGTTAATGGAAAGGACATTATATGTGCGCACATATAATGTCCTTTCCATTAAGTTATACCTACTTTTATTGTCTTGTTGGGCTTTCACTAAAGACGTCGTCGGCGGAGGCGGCGCAAGTGCATTTTCGTGTTTTCACTCTGCGTCGCTTGTCGGATTAACATCAATTTGCTCATAGTAAGCTTCGTTCTAGGACACTTTGTAGTATTACATTTCATCCGTGGTATTGACAACGTATTTATTACGTAACCTACATCTGAGATGGTTTCTGACAATTGTATGTAATTGTACAAAAGCGTAATCTATGAACTATGTATACTAAGTATATCTTTTGTCAGAAAAAGTAATACAAAATAAGAATAAGCTTTTACTAATATCATGCGATTGCATGTGCGGTATTTAGGTTTATATATTGAAAATAAAATCATAATAAAAAATTAATAATAATATCATTGCCATTTAATATATGTATATATACCACTATATATTTCTCCTTTTGTTTCACTAAATTGAAAAATTGTGTTGAATTGTTATTTAACTTTTCCTTTTAGAAACATCCCCTTCGAAAGTGCAGTGAAAGTGAAAATCTTATGTTGATATACCATGAGCTAAGAAAAGAAAACTTTTTCTATCTTTCCCTTTTAAATTATTTTGGTTACCATATTTACATAACATCACCCCGAGTAATATTGGCATTTTTTTATATAATGTTATATTAATATACGAGACTGCTGTCAGTCGACAGTCGTCAATTAGCGCTTGAAAACTGTGCGCAATAGTTTAATGGTATTGAGAACAATACCCGCCTATAAAGATTCAACCATTAGGCCAATAAGTATGAACCAACATTGCTCATAGCAGTTTTCCTTTGAATGTTGGCGTTCGTATGAGTTGACCAACTAAGCTAAAAGGCGTAACGTTTGCCCTTTGTGTCACACCCCATCAATCTGGTTCGTTTGAGCCATAATCAAAGCTGACCTTTTTTGTTTCATCGTCGCAGAGCGTGTCAGGTCTGGTGTTGTTGTTGTCGTTGTTTAGAATAATGATGGCTTTCAGTTTGTCACTTTAAGCATTACTTATTACACTTTCAACAAATATTTAAATAAAATAAAATTGGTAGCCGTGGTGGCTGAGTGATTCGAATAAGAAGGCGCCCGCAACACACAGATTACAAGTTCCAATCCCGACTGTATCAATGATTTTTTTTTATTTAAGTTTAAGTAAGCAGGAGTTTAAAGACGTATGTAGGTACAGTTGTGCTAAGACGGACAGAAACGGATATGAACTCTCCATCTGTCACGTTGGCACCTCTGTATCCTGGTATTCATACCTGGTATCTTCGGCAAGAAGTGGATGTTACAACTCTACACACTCCTTCAGGGATCTTTGTGGGAAGGCGTAAAGATATATGTATATTTACTAATAGTGTAGACAGAAATGTCGTTCTACTGTCCCTCCCCCATGAGGCACTCGGCATTTCTATATGCCAATAATTTTGAGTCGCGGCTCGCCTGTAGCGGGCTACCACCGCTTTTAGACTTGCATGCAACAACAGTTTTACGCGATCATTTCTAACCCTAAGTAAATGGAAGTTTTGCTTGTAATCTGATTGGTTCCTTATTACTTTTATTTACAAATTTGAATCGGAAATAGTAATTTTTATACCAAAAAGAAAAGAACTAAAATAAACAGTCACAATAAGGTTTCGTGAAAAGTAAATATACATCGCCCCGAGCGAGTCTGAAATCTCATTTTAGTAATTGTCCAGAATAGGAAAAGAAGCTAAGTTTCAGGAAATGTCCAGTATTTTATATTCCAAGAAATCGTTGAGTCGATTCATAAATTTTCCTCGCCATCGGTGGTCAAGGGAGCATATTTTAATCTGTTTACATTCATTGAACTAAATGTAATCAGATAGTTTTTGGTAGATACTACGGCTAGACACGCGGCTACTAAATTTGGAAATATTCCAAACGAGTTTCATATTATGTAGAAGCGGGTTCAAAATTCGCCGACATTTCAAAAACTGGGGCTACCAGGAAATAATATCTGCAAGATTCCACTATTATGCATGGCAACATTCCAAAATGCATGCGTAGACTCTTACAACTGTACGTACGTACAATAACAATCGAACAGTTTATAACAAACAAGTATCTTTGACTATTACAATTTTACACAATAAAATTTATATAGATTTCGACGACATTATAATATATATTTAAACTTCTTGTACACAGAAATGGGTAGAAATACTGTAAGTTATCATAAATTGTTTCTTGATTTTATAATAATGTTAAATTTAACATCGTGTACAGTCGTAAAAACACTCGAAATTTAACGTAGTTTTTAGTAATTCGATATTTCTTATTATACCTATAACTTTTCATTTTAATGATTCAACGAAATGTAAATTCTGTATATTAATGAAATTTCGTATAAATAAAAACTATGAATGAATATATCATTAAAATAATAATCACATCTATATATTATGCTAGTTTCTCTCGGTTGACAAACGATCGGGGGTTGGTTTACGATAACTCGAGTATTCATGAGGCTATCGCGAGTAGGGAATGAATTGCGTTCCTTCCCGTTCCCTGTCAACAAGGCTGCCTATTTAAGCGTTTGTAGGTCAAGAAGTTCCGGCCATAGCTAATGTTTGTTGTGTATGAACATAGCTTAAGCTATTATTACAAGCCGATTTGTTATTGCATATTTATTAACGTCAACATTCGTTTCATGCGATAATATAATTTTTATATTTCGATTGTTTTACACGAATTAAGGTTTCTATGGATATATCCAAATACTTACGTAAGAGATGGCTAAGGATCATAATTTTGACACCTATATATGTATATCTTCGCCTAATCATGTTATTATTACACTACTTTAAACTAAGATCGGTGTCGAAACTCGTCAAAATGTAATGCATAATAAGAATACAGTTAGCCTCTAAATTAAACCTTCAATATATTTAGGTTAGGCAGTCGTGTTAATGAAATTCAAACATTATTAACTCTCCCTCTAGGTTAGTTAGGTATTCACCTAGCTATGCGAATAATTACTACATGCTAACATCAAGGTAAGCGCCGTACTGAACTGGCGCATTGAAACTTTATCAAGCAAGCAAGCTTTCAAGATCATCTCGCCTGGTTCAGAACTCTCCACTTATGAATTCACTTTCAAAATAAACTACGAAGTTAAAAGTTACGAACATAATTGAAAGGAAACTTTAATATGTAATAACCATTGCAAGTAAAATGTTGAAGATTTTGCAACATAATGCTACGTATTTGCTACGAAGCTACGCGAGAGTGTACAGGTGTAGCCAACACTAATTGCAGTGTACAATTGGCAGTGAGATTCAAGGAAACACAGCAGGAAATATTGATCCGTTTCATACTAAACAATATACCTAGTTTGTTTTAAAATGTCTATATTTATTTATAAGTTCTTCATCATCATAATTATACTTTTTGTACATAGAATTTATTTTAAAACGTTATATGTTGTAAGGTACTGTATACGTCATCCTCAGAAATAGGGCAAGATTGTACGCAAATTCTTAAAGCCAACAAAAAAATACTAATGCAAATGTTCTTGTACCTAGAGGTGACAAAACCGTGCATAACTAGTAAATATGTGTACAGTAACTTCGTGCTCGAGAGATCGTCTGTAAGATGAAATGTAATAAGTTAGTTTTCGGTTGTTAAGAGAAAGAAGTTTTCCTATACTTACGTTTAAATAGTCAAAAACAGTGAAAAAGCAAAAATCTAGCAGATAATTATAAAAAAAAACTACGCGAGGTGCAGCATGCACCTATATATATATATTTAGCGACATAGTGCAACGTAGAACGGGAACAAAGAGTGCCGACGCGGGTATCGCGTCCGACTGACCTAAAACTGCTGGTGCCAGCTGTGTGCCGCTCTTCGAACGGTGCAAAATACTAACTAAAAGCGGTATAAGCAGAGCACGCTAATAAAATCCTGCCGATTTTATATTTAATTGGGTCACTTAGTCCTCTTCTCCGTCTGGCCTAGTTCAGTTATATATTGTTAAGCTTGTAATCGCGGGTACGATTCACCCAGGGGACTGGTATTTGGCTGACAAATATTTGTACGTTAGTTTTTAATGCTATGTAAATAATATACACATATACTAAATATGTGTATGTTATTACCATCGAACACTCAAGGATGGGAACATCAAAAGGACTCTTAGCCGTCGAGCACGACGCTAATAAGAAGGAAAAGAGACTGGCTCTACTCTCCAGGCCGATCATAAGAGGACATCGGAGGACAGAGGCATGTACATATATATTTATAAAAATATATATTTTTTTTATTAGCTGCCATAATACGTTTCACGTTTGGCTTAGTTTGGGTTCGAGTTACATAAAAAACATGTTTCTTTTTACTTCGAAGCCCACTCAAATTTATTGCGGTTCAGCTTAGTTGGGTCGAAAAGGATGCTTTGTAGTATGTCACTGATGTGGTATACCATATGTCGGAAAAAGTACTTCGATCCTGTGTACTCAGCGTTTGTTCACGCTCATTCTTATTATTTCTTTCAAAAGAAACCGATCACGTGCTCTTCGTGTGGTTTAATATATATAAATCCTACGACTATAATTGTATTTTGCAATACAGCTTTCTCTTCATATTGTTTACCATATGGATCGTGGTGTGATAAATCACTCACTCAGACCATCAGACACTTCATTATTACTAAAACACTTAATTATTAATAAAAACTATAGATATACAAAACATTGTAGAAAAATATCTTGATTTAAAACGAGTGAGGGAGGAAGTTCCTCTGGTAATAAATTACTTTGAAATAAATACATTGATTGGTTTTATTAATGGTGTATAGTTCGTTATAAGCGTTCGCGTTGGTTTGAGTCGCTTTGATATCCAACCAAACGGAAAATTCTGTTAACGGTTGGAAAGGCTTCACTTTAAAGTTGACTTGAAATGTGGCTGTTCATTTCCATTAGTAAACACAAAATAACGTTGTTGTATATGTTTAGATTACTACTACCTAGATTGTATGTCTCGAACAATCAAGGAGGGGAACGTCATAAGTGAAGCACTTCTCATAAGATGAATATGCATGAAGCGAGAGAGGTTTTTAAATTAAGAGTGGTCAAGCGCTATTTTAGCAGAATCCATGAATGATAGACATGCTTAGTAGTACATTGCTCTTTTTGCTAATATATCACTTATTATCTTCTATACCCCTACGTGAAAAAGGGAATGGTAATTGAATATGTAATATGTGACGTTCAACAAGTTTTATATATACTACACATGCATGTATCATCATGTCGAGTGCCTAACTGGATAGACAGAAAGACAGAGAGAGGGAAAGCTTTCTCTAGACTTACATACGTGGACGAAGCGCAAGATCGCTTCGTCCACATTCATTAGTCTCTTTGTTCATGCTCGCTGGTTTCTATTACTCTTGATGTTCCCATCCTTGAGTGTACGATAATAAATATATGATAACTGGGACAATGCCACACAAATTGACCTAGTCCCAAATTAAGCAAACCTTGTGTTATGGATGTATATATCTATATACATAAATACATAGGACATCCAAGACTAAGGTACAAATACTCGTGTTCATCACACAAATATCTGCCCTCAGCGGGATTCGAACCTGCGACCTCAAGTTTCGCAGTCAAGAGCTCTAACCACTAGACCAGACGGTCGTCCAAATCGATTTGATCTAGGTATTTTTAATCTCTTTTTAATTCGCTTAGTGTACAGCGTGATGGACTTGCCGTGATGTATTTTAGTACGTAAATAATTCACGTATTCCCATGAATGTGTGTAAACACCCATTCGCTAAGTATACCCTCATTAAACTGTAGATCTTAAATGGTTTAATTTGCAATGCTCACATGCAAAGTTTGAAGCCTCGCTTCTCCTGTGCTTTACGTAAGATCGGGACCAAGTTTTAACTACCTGCCGTTTGCGCTCGTTAATTGTCGGGGGCTGCTGAACTTCACGGTGAGGGGGTGGGTATAGGTATATTGGTTCTCGGATAAACACTCGTTAGATTTCCGTCTCAAGTGCTATCGACGAGTGGAGCTACTTTAATCGTTCCCACTTAATGGGCCGATAGCTTATTCAGATTAAACTATATCTGTTCGTAGGTTCGAATTAAGTTATTACAAGACGCAGATGTTGTATCTATTGTATACGTGTTTGATTTTTTTCATATACAAACGTCTATTTACAATTCCCAATCAATATTATTGCACCACTTGATTGAACTTTTTTAACATTCACCCAATATGTTGACAAAATTTCTGTTTCAAATACAAATCAATCACATGCAAACACATTCGGAAAGTGGACAAAGGTTAATTGACAAACATTCCGTAGCATCGCAAATTGAAACCAAACAGTGAAAATTCGCGAATTTTGAGAAAAAAAAGTATTGATCGAATTCGCTTTAATGAATCGGTTGCTACGTAACGTAATACAGAGAACATATTTGTGTATTAAGACCTGGAAAACATTTTTTTCCGTCGGTTTTACCTGTGATAAACGTGCCCCTATAGCCAAGGTTACTAGACTAGTGAAAGTAGGTGCTACACCCTTGTTCTTCTTTTATTTGTCCTTTATTGTTATACTACTAAGCTGGCAACACTCCGCCTGATGAGTAACATTATTTTATTGATTTACTAGCTGTACCCGCGACTTCGTCGGCGTGACTTTTTTATCTTTGGTAAAAAAAAAACTATTAAAAGTATCCTATGTTACTTCTAATACCTCCAAGAATATGTGTACAAAGTTTCATGATGATTGGTTAAGTAGTTTTGACCTGAAAGCGTAACAAACAAACTTACATTCACATTTATAATATTAGTAAGGATGTCTGGATATGATACTTAAATCAATGGTGTGTTTAAAATTATGAGAAGCGAATAACGACATCCAAAAAGTAATTGATAAAAATGAAGAAATACGGTCTTGGTAAGTTAAAGTTGCTTGAAACATATAGACCACACTGTCGCGCGTATGTCACAAATGGCGTCCCACCCCACATGTGCCATAGACACGCGAATCTAATCACGCTCCAAATCGACCAATAAACAATCTCCCAACTTGTCTACGCTAGTACTTTCAGTCTTGTTTTTCTCAACAGACCCGATTATCCCAACTTTTTTGTAAGGAAATATGAGATTAGATCCTGAGGGCATGTATCGTTAAGAACATATAGAAAAAAAACAAAGTTATCGTAAATCTTTTTATGCTTAGCTACGTTTTACATACAGTTGCTAGTAGTATTTTATTGTATAACCTTTGCACTTTATTTAGTTATTGTGTGTGGTATGGGAATTCTTTTATTAGCCATTCTAGCGCAAGTAGACGATAACCACAAACGACCGTTAAAGTTTCTCTTTGCATTACATAGAAGCGTCTGAAAGTCCCTGTGACGGTACCATTGAGGCAACTCATTTCGCGTGCATTCGGAGCGTTAACCCAAAGTTCGTCCACCCACAGCCAAGTTCTACTTGTTTTGAATGTATAGACTTATAATATCCAGCCAACACAAGTTTCTATCAAACAACCACCAAGCAAAACTATAAATCGTATCGTGTCTTTAAAACATGTCGCAACTATAGATTTTTCAATTGTTGTAATTTAATGCTTACTTAAGGGTTCCCAAAGAGGCAGAGGTGAAAATACTCTTTTAGTAGTATATATTTCTAAGTGGGACAATGGGCAGGATTTCAGTCGGTGTTCGAACTTGCAACATTTGCATTCGAACCATTCGCAGTTACTCGAACTATTCGCAGCACGGTTATCTCTGATGTATTTTAACATACATTTTTAGGGATAACCAACCAACCGTATTATTGATTCAAATAACGTTCAAATAACACGTTTTGGATTGCAGTTTCAATTTCAGCACCTACTACATATATTGTATTGACGCCTCATTACCGTCGTTAATTATTCTCTCTATGCGTCTAGTTATTAAGGTTGACATTTCCACTGAATGATGTTGTATATTGGAACTGCTGTTTAAATTTTAATAATCCGTATTCGTGCAAGTCTTACTTTAGCGAACAGCAATTTATTGCGAGGCCCAATTGGGCTATATTCCGGTCGAATGTATGTTTAAATTTGAAGATTTTTTCCATTTCCTTCACATTTAGTGCCAATAAAATCGTAATGTGTTTTTTGTTTAGGTTCAGGCAAGTCCTATACGATGATGGGCTCTCAGGGGCCTGAAGGCGGCATCATACCTCGACTATGCGACGCGCTCTTCGAGAGGATTGCGAGGCAGCAGTCACCACCTGCTTTGACATACAAGGTAGGTACCTAAGATATTACAAAAGGGTGGTATCACCCTAGTCTATTAATATTATCACATACGAACATATCATCGCGCAGAGTCCCTCACTGGGCAGACAGAGTGAGTAGAGTGCCAGCCAGTTCTCTCTATCTATACATAGATAAATTTTTTTCCAGTTTAGAATATTCTCGACGTTCCCTTCTCATTAATATTATTACGTGGTATATTGATTGATATCAATTGGGTACCATACCTGATTCTACCATAGATAGACTGTGATTTGGCATTGTGTTAAGTTTCGGAGGAAGAACTGTCGTGAGTTCGTGATAGTACCATTTAAATTAGATAAATAGATAGATAAAAAGTTTATTCTCAATCGCTGCATGCATTACGTGACAGTAAATTCATACAATTAGTACTTAATAAAAAACTGTGCATAGAGATCATTTGTTCATTCTGCAAATGTATAACACGCACGGAGGCATCTCTATAGCTAGTTTTAGTTAAACGTACAGTGACATAAAAGGTATATACTGTACAGAGCCGCGGTGGCCGAGTGGTTCGAGTTGCTTACGACGCAACGGTTGCAAGTTCGAATCCCGACTGTACCAATGAGTTTTTCTGAACTTAAGTACAGTGATTAGTCACACCACGAGCTGAACGGTGAAGGAAAACATCGAGAGAAGTTGAAGAGAGTTTGAGAAGAAATTCAAAGGCGTATGTATAGTCGTGCTGGAGTAACGGCGATGGACTCGCCATCTGTCACGTTGGCACATAATATACCTCTGGCGGAAAGTGGGTGTGTGGGTATTACCTATACACCTCTGCCTACCCCTTCGGGGATCCTTGTGGGAAGGCGTGAGGATATATATTATTTTATGATGCATACCTAAAATGTTAGATATTATATAACAAAATCGAGTCATAACACCAAACATGCTGTCACCTTTAGGTGGAAGTATCCTACATGGAGATCTATAACGAGCGTGTGCACGACCTCCTCGATCCTGAGACGACTCGGCGGTCACTACGTGTGAGGGAACACGTCGTTTTGGGTCCGTACGTTGACGGACTATCGCAGCTGGCTGTCTCATCATTTCAGGTAAGTCCTTTGGCCTTAATTCTATCAGTATTAGTACTATATAAACAGCAACAACGCTATAAACGAGTACCTTTATACATTGCTAATCTTCGGTGAGTAAGCGGAATAAAATGGGCACCAACAAACATCTATAAATCACGACCTAAGGCCATGAAATCCGCTTCGCCTATATGGATATATTTATTGATGCAACAATCGTTTGCCTATTGTGCTCCGAAGCTCATACATATAACTTAGTACATATATTCAGGTTGTTATGCCCAGAATGTGACTATTGACATCGCTCAGGTGGACGGTCCACTCAGTGCCACTTTGCTAATAGCTTGTCGAAGTTTTCCATAATGGAGTAACATATTTGTGAAATCATCCCACACTGATAGCGCTGTTGGCCTCTTCCCGCCGTTATTACGTCCCCGCAATGTTATCTTAAGACATCGCTTTTCACTGCGAAGGGTTGAATCGATCGCTTACCTGTCGTAAATGCCTTGTAGGTATTCTGTAGTAACCTCACATGATAGAAATACCTTATCTCAAAACATACTAAAATGTACAACTTTACTTGTTTGAATTTATCAAGGAGTCGCCGAATTCACTCTGATTCCGATTATATTAGAGAACTAAATTGCAATAGTAATGGTCTATCGAATTGACTCTTCTTATGAATAGCAAAAAAAGTTATGTAGTTACTTCCTCCTATGTAGTTTTTCCTGTTCCTCGAATTGTTTTATTATCTCCAGAATGGTAGATATTTTGGTTTGGTTTATGGTCGGACCATACTACCTAGTAATTTCCTTTACGGGTCTCTCGGAAACCGGAAGGAAACCGGGTTGGTGGAGGCATAATAAAAAACAACAAATTTTCTCCTAAGATATATATCGCCGCTGTCTCTCGGACACGACATAATTTACGTCCGTATTTTTTTCTCAGATCTAGGTTTCTATTATAAGTACATTATTTTACTATTATAGCAAAAAAAAGTATGAAAGCATGTGGCCTGCCTGATGGCTTGCGCGTGCACGCAGGAATCCTACTATATGCTTCTGGAAGAACTCCAAAGTAAAGCGCTGCATAGTATTAGAAATCATTGTATGTACTTAATAAACCGGCAACTGTTTTTAAGCAAAATTTTCCTTCTTTTCTGCGAATGGCTTTCTGGCAAAATTGAACGCCAACCCTAGGTTGTTTAAGTATATCTATAGTCATCTATCGTAAAGTATTCCAATAGAAGGTCAAAGTTCGCTTGAGAGCTTAATTGCGATCCTCTGTAGCTCATTACGCCGTCGCTTCAGTCCGCTAAATTACATTTTCATCGAGGTATAAAGCATTTTGCATGTTGGATATTTTCTATGCGCATTTAATTGACAGTATCACCGGTGTTGACAAAAAATTGTATTTTTAACATGTATATTTTGTATTGTAATTGTGTATCCCTACTAATATTATAAATGCGAAAGTAACTCTGTCTGTCTGTTACCTTTTCACGCCTAAACTACTGAACCGTTTTAAATGAAATTTGGTACAGAGATAGCCTAGAGCTTGAGGAAGAAAATGGGCTACTTTTAATGCGAATAAGGGTTGTAAGAGGTTGCAATAGGAGATGAAACTATTTATTAGTATTATTATACATATAAATTAATATTACTTTCTATGTTTGTAAAAAAACTACACTTCATTTTGAAAAAAAATTATGCTGCTTAATATCACTTTTCCGCGTGGACGAAGCGGGCACAGCTAGTATGTACATATGTATGCTCTTCAGTCTTCATAACTACAAATCTTACGTCTACATCTGTTTACTACGGACGATATATAAATGCAATGTATGCTTGTTACGATCCTGAAACCACGCTTCCTCTAAATGAACGTCCTACGGTGGAAAAGGTGCTTAATCTGCTTGTTGAAGGGCACCCTTGGGCGCCTCTACTAATGTTCCTGCTACCGTTTGCCCCATTCATTACTATCGACAATTTCTTTCCACTTCTCCGTTCAATCTAATAATATTATATACGCGAAACTTTGTGAGTATGTATGGATGTTTCTTACTCAATCACGCTAGATTGGCTGAACGGAATTTATTATCTGCATTAATCCAGATAATTCATTCCGCATAGATTATCCGCAAATTCTATTCCAGAAGAAACCACGAATTCCAAGGCTCGATCTGGACCCATTCATGTAATATTAGCAAATTTGACGCGGGTGACACCGCGGGGTATAACGTAGGATGACCACAAATATTATTGAGCAATGCTTGTTATGATATTTTCCTTTAACTTGCATTTGTATACCTTATCAGTCTTTCACAACTTTCAATCGATGAACAACGTTGACATCACCATACAAACCTCGTAATGAACGCATTTAGAAATTTTCATTGCAAATCGTGCAGGTCTTATCTTTATGATTAAATTGTATATGGGCGTAGTTATCAGCATTATCTATGCCCAGATTAAATATCTCGTAAGTAAATATTACCACCGATAACGATCCATTGATTATTTATAGGAAAACAGTAAAAGCACAATTGTATAAGAGTCGGAGGGTACCTCAGATAGAAACGGCGTTCTCGTGCAGATTGGTCGTTTGGACAGTTCATTACTTTAGCTCCCGACTCGAGCGGAGCTTACAGGGGCTCCCGAGGCCCTGTCGATATTCCATCGGCGTAGCGCGAACAATTCATAGGCAAAATCCTTTTACTCATACCGCGATTATTTTTGGTATCGTAGTGTTTTTGCTTCGTTGGCTTTTTTGTATTCGGAATTAAGAGATCTATACTTACATTATGAAGAGAGAGTAGAGTTTCATTGTTGTAACATGCAAATCTCCGGTATTACTAATCGGCTAGAAAATTTGTTAAAAAACACAGTATGTATAACTCTCCGAACACAGACTGGTAACGCGCAAGTGAGATACTTCGGTATCGTGAGCGTAAATATGCTAAGGGTAACCGCTTCCCATCAGGTGGGCCGTATGCAGGTTTACCACTCAACGTTACAATCCAAAATATTTTTGGATTAGAGACATATTGAAGAAGGCTATATATAGGCTATATTGCCTAAGGAGGCGGATAATCAAATTTAATGTGGGCGCAACCGCTGGCTACTGCTAGTCT